>JAMQGT020004902.1:0-63427 GCA_024447675.2 Pterophyllum scalare | reverse complement strand
ATTTGGTGATATTGATCCTAATACACATACAGTCCTTCAGTATGCCTTATATGCATATCTATATCCATGTGTAAGGTTTTATATATCACAATATAATACAAAGTAATCTGGTCTTCACCAGATTTTAAAATTAGGTAAATACAACACACGACAAATTATATTGTTTCTTTATTTGTTTAAAAAAGCCAAAATGCAGAAGCAATGTGTGAAAAACAAAACACACCCTTACTGCTTCCATAGGAATTAAGAGTGTCAATAGCTGCCAGGAGCTGCTTATCAAATGCACTTGATTAACTGGTTATCAGCAAGTGTGACAACCTCTACAAAAACAGACGTTTTGGTAGCCTGGGGTGGTACAGTATGTATGCAAGAGGCCTGGGAGTTTGAAGATTCTGTGTAATATCTTAGCTATTCCTAGTACTGCACTCTTCTGGATATAGTAGATCTCTGATAAACTGCTGGAGCCACTCTTCCAGTTTAGGGGTTAGCAGACCTAATGGCCCTGTTACAACTGGGGCCACTTTTAAATACTTTGATCTCCACGTGTACCTTCAGCCAATGGTACTTCTTCATTTTTTTTTGTGCCCCTTCTTTCTGATATCGCTATCAACCAACAGTATGTCTGGTTGGTTGGCCTGCAGCTGCTCATCTGTCTGGAAGTGAAGTCCCACAGGAACTTAATCTAGTTGTTCTTGACCACCTGTGGCATTATCTCTCATTGGGAGTTGTGGACTTCTAATCCATATGTGGCACAGATCTTCCTGTAAATTATCCCAGTACTGTGGTTGTGCCTTTCTGTGTGTATTGTCCCAGTTTGAATCTTATGTCCTGCTACTATGTGCTAGATCGTTTTTGGGGCACTGCGTGGAATGTGGGTCCTGTTGGCTCTGGTAGACTCCTGCCTCCATGGATCTGGAGCTTACGGTCTGTTCTTGTGTTGAGATGATCAGATCCTCTGTGCTATCAGACCCTCTGTGGCTTCTGGCACAGAGTGCCTGTCTTTACCATCATTCAATCACACTTATTCAACCCAAATAATCAGTGAGTCAATGTCTTGCTGACATCTCATGTACAGACTGATGTCATCTGTGTACAGGAGGTGGCAGATGCAGTGTACTTTATCTGTATCCATATCCATATCCTGTCACTGCACTGAGCTGTATGTGTGTGTGTGTGTGTGTGTGTGCTTGTCATACTGACAATGTTTTGAACCAAAAATTTTTAATTTGATTTCATCACTCCATAAGATCTGTTACCATTGATTTTCAGTCCAGTTCTTTTGTAATTCGGCCGTGTCTCCATGTTTCTCTTTATTAAGTATGGCTTCTTGACTGCCACCCTTCCTCTGAAGCCATTTCTGATAAGGCTTAAGTAAACAGTAGATGGAGTAACTAATGGGTCAGATGCATCACTCAGGTCCGGTGTCAAGTCCTTGCTGGAGTTCTTAAAGACATGAGTTTCCAGCACTGTTCATATGTTGTAGATAGGTGTCTAGGCCTGTCACTTCTTGTGTTGTCCTCCACTAGTCTAGCGTCCGCAAATTTTTAACAAGCCACCACTGGATACTGTGCCAAGATATGGCAGGTTTTTAGCTAATAACTAACTGGGAATCACCTTGATAGTGCAAAAATACTGTTTTTTCCATCAAATTGTGTTTTCTTTGGTATTTTTCATAGATCCAAATTCTATGTTTTTGCCACAGGCAGCTAGTAACAAAGAGGCTAAAGATACACTTTAAAATTGGTGCCCTGCTCAGTTGTCTGTTATGAGTAGACACAACACTGATTCATCCCTTGAGTTACGTGCCTTTTTATGCTTGAATGATTCACAGGTTAAACATTTCTCTGAAAATGGTCAGGTACAAACACTGGGGTGAAAAGTGTGTGTGTGTGTGTGTGTGTGTGTGTGTGTGTGTGTGTGTTTGTCTGTATTACAATTCACATTAGTGGTTCTTCCGAAGTGTATCCATGTCATGGCTACAGCATGATATGACACCACCCATCGGCACATATGTGAGCATCTGCTGGTCTCAGCTCGAGGATGGTTGCTTAGGACTTGCATGCATGCTGAGGTAGGAGCAAGTCAGGGCAAGTTCCTTTTTTCCCTTCATAGGACAATAGCAGCTCAGATGCCTGTCTGAGCAGGAGTTTTAGGGAATCTGTGAGAGACAGGGGGTTCTCACACTCCCTCAGTTTCCTGACATTTATGATTTTGCCAAGATGTGAACATACACAGAAAAGTTCCTTTCTTATAGAAATGCTGATGAAAGCTGGTGGTGAAATACTTCACCGACAGTTCAAACAAACACAGTTATGCTGAAGACTAAATTAAAGCGATTGTTATTTTCTTCTTGTGTCATGTTGTACATTACCTTACACACAAACTTATCTGTTTATAAACACATGTAATATTTTCAATTTTTTTTTTAATTTGCTGAAACTGTAAGAGTTGCAAGGTGGGAATGCTAAAAGTTTTTCTTTTCTTTTCTCACAACTGTTTATTCATTTTGGTTATACTTTTATAAAGATTGTAATAAAAGCTCCCAATTAAAGCATTTATCATTATTGTATTTAAACAAAGTGACAATAAAAATACAGAAGCCTGAATCCTCAAGGTTACAAAAAGGGACCCAAGTGATATGTTGCTTAGTTTATCTCGCCTCATGCCTTCATGACTGTTGAAGAGGTGGATTGTTCCTAGAAGACTGCTGGCTTGTATTATTGGTAAACTAAAAACTAAAATTAGCTGTGGAAAAACAAATGGGTTGACCAACTATATTTTGGGGGGAAATGTAGAGCTCCTGAAATAATACTGTACACACTTAACTAAGCTAAAAGTAAAGATATACAGGAAGGGTATTTAATTTTTGTGCGGTCACATTTGTCAGTACATCCAGAATGAAGAATTATTTGGTGCACATGTTCACTGAGACCTGGATGTTCATTGAGAGTCTGCTGCCTTTACAGTGTTTGGTTTTGTATTGGAATATTTATTCTTAACTTTTTAACTTATGCCCCTGGCAAATACCCCATACAATAATGCTAATACTAATAACACTAATGAAACAAACCTAACAGCTAGGATAGGCTCCAAAAGGTGGCTATACAGGACTTCACAATAGTGTTCTACTGCACCTTAACATCCACCCAAATAGTTTCAAAGCTGGGTAGGTAGGGAAAAGAATACAAACAAAGGTGGAAACACAGTTTGAGCCCAGTCCTTATTGTGGCTTGTATATGGAACCTTCCACAAACAGACTGGTTCAGGTGGCTATGTTGAAGTCAGCTGTGTGACTAAAGAGAATCTGTATTCAACCTTTGAGACTTCAACTTCCCAACTGTCTCTATGTATCTGTCTATTGTTTGTTTTCAATTCAGTAACTCATTCATATTTTTAAGGCAGCAGTCAAACAAAAGCATATTATGGTTCCTTGATGCCGTAAACGTTTTAGTTCAACCAACAGAATCCAAAAGAAACTTCAAAGTAATAAACAAAACAACTTAATTTTAATCCTTTTTCTAAGACATGCTAAAAGTCTTTGTGATACATACATGCACAGGTTCCCCCAGTTAGCTTTGTTACCATAATAACTGAATATAGTCTAAGGTACAGGTCATCCTGTAGATCTGCACATACTGCAGAAGGCCTATGTAATGTAGGGGACAGCTAACCTAAGCAGTGATTATGTTTAAGGTATCTTTAAAAAAAACAAGTCTTTGTCAAACGTGACTAGAGGCCGTCTTGCTCTCCAGCTACAACAACCAATATGGGAAATATTTTATACATGTTTTCAAGATAATCTATGAGGAGTTAGAAATGCATCAAAAATTCAAAAGACTGTGTGATAGGGTGTAAAGTGGAAGAGGGGCTCGGACCCTTTAGTGTCCTTCACTCTATGTTCAGGGATCAAACAAAGCACCTAACTTTGAACCTCACCTTCATTTTGATCCAGACTGCACACCTGTAAGTTCTAGAACTGCATCATGCACTGATGCAATGTTTTTATTGTTAGCATTTATTTATTTAGTCTCATAAAAATAACTATGAAGATATTAATCAAAGCACCCTGATGCATGTTGTGTTGACATTTTTTTCCGAGACTGAAAATGGTAAGACACACATCACTTCAAAACTCATACTCACACGGTGAAATCTATACAAGCCACGCTGTCACGGTTGATAAAAAGAATAAAAGAATAACGTGGCCACCCCCCCCCCCACACCCTTAAGGAGCAGGGTGGATGTTTTACTACCTCCTCACCCTGCGAGCAGTCTGGCTCGTAGGCTGGCACTCGCTCTGCTTTATGAATGGATGGGTGTGGCGCTTGTGACAAGCGGTGATGCAGTCGTCACAGTGCTCGTTGATAAACGCTGGCGTGCTGTCCATGCAGGATGGTTTTGAGTGAAGCACAACTGGGTTCTGCCACCGCTTGGGAGAGACAAAGCGGGAAGGAAAGGGGAGGAGAGGAAAGAGAGGGAGACAGCGACGACAGCCTGCTCCCCAGCGAGGACCAAACTTCTGGAGAGGAATTTGGTGAGATGGGGGACTAAGATAAAAGTAAGGGTGCGACAGAACAAAGGGAAAACGGACTTTTATATAGGGACGTGCTGTTTTCTTAAAGGCGCATTTTAAGAAAGAACAATCATAATAGATTAGATTAAATTAAATTGGACAGATGCGATGAAGATGAAATGTATGCCAGAGACCCTCGTACGTCTGTGACGTAAAGTCTGATATTTGAGGAAAAAAATAGACTGGTTCAGCCAAGATTCTGATGTGTAAAAGCAGTCAGACAAAAGAAAGTCGAGGCAAGGCTCCGCTCCTCCATGTGTTCCCTCCTTGTAGGTGTGACAGAAACAACAAAGGGACGTGGAAAAACTCGCATCAGGACCACAGGCTCACGGCTACCCAGACAGATCCCAGAGCACAATAGCAGGGGTCTGCAAACAAGAGCATGTCTGCAGGTTTTGCAATATGCAGCAGTCTCCGTGTAATTACATTCCTCCTGGCGTCTCTCGGCTACAACAGTCGGGAGTATTTTTCTTCTGTCAGCTCTGGCAGATCTTTACCAAACAAGAAACGAAGCCGATAATTTGAGGAATTTCAAGTCCAGGCTGAACCGGAGGAGCGAGTGTTAAAGCTTGTGAGTTATTATCAAATGTTGTCATCCAGAGGAATGCTCTGAAGTGATCGCATTTGTTTGTGCCTTGCAGTTTAATGGGGAGAAGCGAGAGACGAGCGCTGCCCAGAATAAACCGAACGGAAAAGAGCAGTGGAGAGGTGTGAACTTAAAGTGGACGCCGAGGGGAAAGAGACCTGAACTGATTATAGAAGCATTTCAAAGGTAGGAGTTTACAGAGATTGTTGCGCATACTATGCGTATTACCATGCCATTTAATCTGTATGCTCGCTACAGAGCACTTCGCAGTGCAGACCACATGTGGACAGACAACAAGGGGTTGCATAACGGTTCAGTTAGTTTGGGCCGTTCTGTGTTTTGCGCTTATCGACATATCTCAGACTGAACTAGAATAGCCTCCTTTTTGAACTTCTCCAAAAGCTTTTTGGGAGATTACATAAGTTATCTTAGAGGAGGTGTACTGGACAAACATTTGGCGGTTGCTATTTGCAAACTAATTGAAGCTTTACTTAATCTTTTTAGACCAGTCTCAAATCAAAATGGATAAAAGCAACATGGGGTGGATCCCTTTAATTCCACCAAAATAAAAATTTGCACAGCACTGATAAAAGTTATGTGACTTCAACAGAAGGGATGGTTTAAAGTATAAAGATATAGGCTATACAATCAATTTATAATATAAATGACTTTTTATGGAAATCTTAAGGTGAATATGATTTAAAGTGTCAGTATACTGTAGCCTACTGTACATTACGCAATCAAAATCCACTCATGCCAGCATAACTACACACTCATAACTCACACTCTTCCCACTTTTTATTGTCGGAATAAAAAAAAAGCTGCATAGATCATTTTGTTTAGCTGTGTCTACTCTAATCTCAGTTTCTTCTGCCATATGGCGATGTTCCCAGCAATTGCTAGTATGCTTAGGTTGGTTAAATACAGAATTGCATATCTTAACCACACGCAGCCTGGATACATCAAGTCAAGCTTGAAAGACTAGCTGAAGAATGGAGTTACTCAGTGTCTACAGAGCCAAACAGTGGTAGCTACAGTTACTGGCCAAAGCATGGGAAGAAAATGAGTATTTCTGACAACTGAAACACCCACCCTTTATCATCCACGTCAGAAGAGCGGTGAAAATATGGTGAGAGTGGGGATGGTGTGACAAAGTCGACATTAGTTCCTCCACTTTTCCCTCACTGCTCTGTTTTTCTCTCAGCTGTGGAATTTGAACCGCTCTTCCTTTTGGGGTGAGGCCCTTCCCCGTGTCTGCCCCCTGCTTAGGTTGTCTCCATAGAAGTTGGGAATGTGTGTGTGTGTGTGTGTGTGTGTGTGTGTGTGTGTGTGTGTGTGTGTGTGTGTGTGGGTGGGTAACTGGGGCTTTCCAGTAGAGTTGCGCACCAAACATTCTTGGCTGCTGGGATGGCTGACCAGTGCGCCTAGTCCACACAGCTGGGAATCGTATAAGAAAAAGTGTCTTTGTGTGAGCTGGGCAATATGACACACATGCACGCTCACATGCACGCACATGCTGATACACAGAAACAAAACGCATAGATGGGCTGCTATAGGCCTGCACCTCCCCTCATTGGAATTTGCATGACTGGCAACTGTGAGGTGTGTGCATGTGTTACGTGTACAAGATGAAATTTAGTAATAAAGGGACGCACATATACATACATCGGTGGAAGTCGACAGAGGCATTTACACACAGAAGGGAGAAAATATAACAGAGACTCACAGTCATCCTGCAACAGTGTCTTCTTTTTGCAGCACCACATGATGTTTGTCCTTTTTAGTAAGTTTTGGATAGAGAAAACATGGTGGTGGTGGGATGGGGGGAGGGGATGGGGAGGGCAAAAGAAAATAAGAGAAGGGATTGTGCTGGTGATGCCAGTTGTACAGTTTAGTTCTTATTGGCTGCTTCTCTGGTTGTTGTTGTTTTTTTTTAAACGGGGTGTCAGTGAGCAAAGAATGTGTATGAAAGAGCAGAACGCAGAGTGAGAACGCTTGAAGGAAGAACATAGGCCTTGTGTGCTGGGAGAAGAGAAGAGAAGCAGATTGTGCAAAATGAATATATGAGAAATTGAGCTGTAGAGAGTAGAATGAGGGAGGGGGAAGGAGAGCCGATCTTGAAGAAGAGGGACACGGAGGGGTTTCGGCTGCGGAGGAAATTAGAGCAAAGCTGACTGAGGGAGTGAGAAAGAGAGATTGTAAGGGAGCCCTGTTACATGTTGTTGTAAACATTATCAAATTTGTCCTATTCACTCTTCTCTGTTTGAACCCAGAAGATGGTAAAGGAAGAATTTCATTAGAATAAAAAGAAAAAGAAAAAAAAGGAACAGTTAACAAGTTAACAGCCTTCCTTCTTCACTAAAGATAATCAATTCAGGGGTGAAGAAAGGCTCTTCTGACTCTGAAAAATAATAATAAAAAACACAAACAAAATACCCATTTAGAAATGATCTGTTTCCACATGTTGAACAGCTTTTATGTCTTATGATAGCTATGTTGCTAGCACTCCCTGTTTTCACTGTACTTTGAGTGTGAGTTGGTCTGATTGCCTTTACAGACCTCAGCTGCTCTTCTGAACTGCGGGGAGCCAGTAAAGTAATTATTAATTAAGTCCACAGAGCATTTTTCGTACATAAAACTACATGTCTACAATATATCATGCATGCAGGAAGTAAAACACGTCTTTACAAGGCCAGAGAGCTTGTGTGTGATAGGATATGTTTTTGCTGTGAGAGATTTGGATAAGAAGGCGTTGTATCATCAGCAAGGACAGACCAGGGGCAGGACAGGACAACACAACCACGCGACGGGCGATAAGAGAGCCAGTTGAATTCAGAGAGGGTGACTTCGTCCATTTGTGGCTGGCTCAGATAGCTCCAGGCTGGACTGAGGCCAGGGGCTGACAGGGGTTGTGTCTAGAGATGTGGGATCGCTGCTCTGATAAGGATGCATATTACACAACATCACTGTTGACAGAATACGATGAAGATTTTATATTCCAAAGATTTTATGGGGCAAAAAGTTATTTCATTCGTTGGTATGATTGCAGTAGTCAGTGGTTTTAGATCATAATACTAAATTAACAAAACTACACAGTTTTGTGTCTTGCCTGATTATGTGTGCCTCGGATTCAGTGTTCGTCATTGCTGTACACCATTACCTGCAGAAAAATCTGCCCGGCACTGCATTATGTGGCTGCAAAATGACAGATCACCAGGTATCTGAGATAGGTTAGGGTCACCTATTTAGAATTACAGCTGAAGAGGGAAAAAATGGTTGGTGGACTTAAAATAGCCTTGAATTATTGGTGAGTGGCTCTAGGATCACCAATATGCAAACACACATAGATTGTTATATATAGATTTACACTCCTTAACCCATGCTATAGTCAACAATACTCACTTTAATTTCTCTATTTTATCATATCTCTTACTCCTTGTGACCTGTTGTACTGTTTCTATTTTGTTGTGTGGAAACTTGGGTGTGTGTGTGTGTGTCTGCATGTGAATCCAGGAAAGGATGGCACGTTATACTCCAGAGACCAAGTGGCACCATTTGGTGGCCTGGCTCTGCTGCATCTCTATTTATGTTCATGCTTGTGTTGCAATTCTATGTATCGTGGTATTACAGCTCTATCAGTGCGACAACTACATCTTCCTGTCTAACTGTCTATGATTATACATGTATATTTTTGTACGTGTGCAATTTGACCCCTGGAAGTCTTTCTTTAGCATCTGCTCCTCTCATTTGTGGCAGAAAGCTGATCACTTTTGGTGAACTGGCTCCAAAGTCATATGACTGATGAAATGCCAACAAGATTGTGTGTGTGTGTTTGTGTGTGTGTGTGTGTGTGTGTGTGTGTGTGTGTGTGTGTGTGTGTGTGTGTGTGTGTGTGTGTGTGTGTGTGTGTGTGTTATTCAGTAAAAGATATATATCACAAGAGGTTGTCTCTAGGCTATCAGTGTATATTGGTAGTTGTGTGTATATATCTGTATTGTAGCCATTTGTGGAGTTGGATGGGTGTGGGTGCCTCCAAATATCCCTTGCAGCACTTCCCATGTCTGAATGGGCTCAAGCAGCTCCATAAATCTGGTTTGTGTTGCTCACACAGTGTCTTTCATTTTCAATGCCTGTGAGCCTTGGCTCTCTGTCTCCTTATCTTCCTGTTTGTTTTCATATCTTTCCTGTCTGTCTACCCATTCATAACAGCAATTTGGCTTTCATTAACTATGAATGGAAAAAAAACACCCAATTATCACCTACGGTGCCAGAGGCTCTCCTTGGGTGACAACAAGTGATGTAAAGAAGAAGAGAGTTTCCCTGAAGTTTCCTGTAGACATTGCCATCGAATCATTGCTTGTTTTAAAGAGGACACTTTAGTCAGTCTAGCAGTGCTCCCATGACAGGGATACATCCAAAATTCTTTTAACACAGCCAAACTCAAGATACACAAATACAGACACAATGACTCACACAGTGAAGCTTTTGAACTCCCAAACCCCACATTTCCAAACCACACTGTATAGACATAAACAAACTGACACATGCATACAGTATCTGTCTCGCCTAGTAAGAGGCCGAAGGCAGATTTTTAGAGATGGAAACACCCAAGGGTGCCGTTCCTGCTAATCTGGGTCGAACCAGTTTCAGTCTTGGCCTGGGCACCCGGAAAACCACAGGATTTTAATCTATAATTTTCCTCATGCTTATGCGGTTGGCTCAATTGAAGGCGTCTCCTTGCACGTCTATTTTGACACGTACACACTCTCATCCCGAGATCGCCCACCACGTTTCATTTATTCGAGGGATGCCCAGTTTTTTGCTGTTTCAGAATGATGCAGCATGACTGACTGACGCTCTCTCGGCTCTCCCTCTCCTGCCTCTCTTTCTCACACAGTCCAGCACGCACACCAGAATGGATTAATCAGATATGATAACTGATGGTAGCAAACTCTGTGTCTGCAGGACTGTGGTCTCTGTGATTGGTTTCCTCAGGAAAATCTGAAATTGACTCACCACATATTATGTGGTGTGGCTAGACATTTTAGGCCATGTTCTATTTTTAGTTATTGCATTTGCATGGACCTTTTCCTTAATTGAAATCTATTGAGGGTAAAACACAGTGAAACACAGGGTCATGTGGGGTTTTTTCTTTCATTTTTTTTTACACACAGGATAATAAGCATCAGATTCAGCAGATCGGAAAATACAATTTAAGGATAAGATTGTAATATCTGGTTTATCTTCTGTGGTCATCTTAAAGCAGACAGTTTGGAAATTGTTGCACTGACTGGAAATGAATTCGCTCTCTTTGTTTCTGTGTCTTGCTCCCACTGGAATACATCACCAGAGTTAGCATAAATATTTAATCATTTTATTCATCATTCCTGCTTAATGGCCTATGATACTTAATAGCACTGCGCTCAACAATAACAAAAGCCAGGTTATGCAGAAATATTGACTTCCTGAGTCTTGTTAAGCCCCATTATGGTTTTCTGGTCAGCTGTGTATTACTTTCTTCCTGGGATGATAATCAAGTATACGGTGCATATACGTTTAGAGAGAATCTCATTGTACTTCATCTAAACATTTATCTGTTTGAAATGACCTGTGTCCACGAGTGGTCGGGATTAGCTGGTATCAGCAGTAGTGCAGCATCTAAAAGAACCTAACCCCATGCCCTTAATCAAATGATTAAAACTTGTGTGGCCGTGCTGCAGCTTAGCAAATTAATGAGATGTGGTCACAGTGCGTGGCGATTATTGCATGCTGGTTTTATCATCAGGCCATGGCAAAACGGTGTGGAAATAAAAAATAAATAAACAAACAAAAAAACACCAGCAAAACAACAAAAAGAACCCCACTAATATAGATTTTTCCATCGCTATTTTGGGATGCCTACTGTACACTGTGTTTCAGCTTTGTTTGTGTGCACACATTTGCTGCCTTGTTTAATGACATTCCTGCATTTGGAGATTGCATGATGACCTTCACTGTGATGCAGTCAATTCATTACTTTTAGGGGAAAATCATATCTCTCCATTCGATGATTTTTGAGATTTCAGGCCAGTAGAAGGATTGCATGTCTCCTGCACTGCCTGAGAAAATGCTTTGACCACTTAGGATCATAAAACCCACTCAAAGCCTCATTGAATAAAATTTTAAAAATGCTTTATTGTCGAGATAAATGCTTTATCTTGAGATGCAAGGGTTTTACTTAACAACTGGTTTGTTTGGTTTATTTCCAAGTCTAATACAATGTGAGGAACTCAACAACGCCACACAAACAGATAAACAACGCGCAGGTTATTTGAAGTAAACACAACAGAGGGCCTTCCTGTTATGCCATGGTGCTCTGTAATGTGGTTATCAGTCTGTTTCTGAGTATCCCTCTGATTTTTGCTGTTTACACTTATGTTCTTCCCCTCCCCTTCTGTCTTCTTGTCTGCTTCTTTATGTAAGCAAGTGTCTTTTAAATAGAGGCAGATGGATAATGGTATAGCCTGGTAGCAATTTGAATATTACAGGAAAAATGGAAGTGAGGGTGAAAATGTATAACATATCAAACACACACTTACATAATATTTGACAAGGTAGAATTTCCTTAACTGTGGTGGTCACAAGCCAATTATAATTCATGATTATAATTATAATTTAGGAATCTCTGATACACAGTACTTTGCAGAGTGAGCGGGGCTGATGCACTGGCTTTGTGCAGTGTGATCTCGGCGGGGCTGCAGTTCTGCTTTTCTGTGCCAGACTGAAGTCCAGAGGTGTTTGTCTTGGCTTTGTTCTCTGTTTGATCAGGCTGTTTTGAGAATACTGACTGACCTGCTCAAGCCAAATACATCTCTCTCCTCACAACTTTAGCATTTCCTTTGCCCCTGCCCCTTCTCGGTCCTATTGTTCCACCGGCTTAGAACTCTGAAACATTTAATTTGATGTTAATTTTTTTTTTCTTAAACATAGCAGTTTGGATCTCTCCTGTTTCGTTCTTGTATGAGATTTTAAAAAAACAACTTTTCTTCTTTTTTGTCATGGAGTTTTCCCCTTCCCCTTTTTCTGTTAGTTGTCTGATCGCAACTCCAGTCTAAAGTTTACTCTTATATATGGCTCAGAGATGTCACTAATACTCCTAACTTCACCACAGGTAGCAGGAAAATGGCAAGGCCCACTTATGGATTGCATGTATTGTGGGTAAAACTCCATTCTTTATTCTGCTGTAAAGTGCTGGTCAATAACACTCTTAAAGATGCTGTGTAGTGTACAGCACTCTGCATGACGTAACTACCTTCACTTACACAGCATTATAGCAGGGTCAGTTGAGGTTGACATATACTAAATATTTTCCCTAAAAATATTACAAAACACTAAATGCTTTTACAACAAATTCCATTTTGCAATGTATCATTCATTTCTGCGGTTTGGTAGCATTTTCTCTTATTCCTGCCAATATATGGTCCAAATAATGTTGTTACTGCAGTGACTATCAACAAGGCAGCCATGGTCAACCACAGTTACGTACTCAGTAAACACCAGACTTTAGTCCCACTCCATTTAATAAAAGGGGGGAAAAAAGCCTATCTTGGACTTGTAATTTCACACTAGTGTTCAGCAGTTACTCGAGTGGAAAAAAAGGAATTGTAAAACAAGAATCTCTTTAGGCAAATACACCAACAGATCACTGAGAAGTGTTATGCTCACACCACCAAACCTGTTTAATGTGTGGCATTTGTTCTTTTATATAGGCTATATAAAATATGCAATTCTAATATCCCATCCATGCTTTCCCTGTACAATATTATTAAAATTAAGTAACAAAGTATCCTATATAAGACACTTTCCAAGTAATTCCTGATAAGCTCATCCCTGTTCCCTGCTGATGGATTTCCTAAAGGGCGTGTTAAGAGAGTATATCAAAAGGATTATATCAATTTCAAACTGACAATGAACAGTTTCCATGGATTACACACGTTAAACTAGCTCAAGGCATGATGTAGAAAAAATGCTCAACATGATATCAGTCAAAAATTTCACCATGACGTACCAACCAAGGGTCTGTTCTCTGCTCTTGAGTCTGTTCTTTAGCCTCTTCGGCACTGGTGTCAGTATCGACGACCACTGAGAAGTAACCACTTCATAGTTTTTTTGTCTTTCTGTTGTTTAGTGCAGATGAATATTGGTAGGATATTTATATATAAATTTATTGCATTGCTTAAAGCAGAACCAGATAGTATTCATGGGCATTTCATATCACTCACTCTGATCAACTCACAAGCTCTTTTTTCTTCAGTTTTAAGTTGCTTCTGTCGTCCATGTCCTTATAGGCCAAGACCTACTAGCACTGGTTCCCTTGCTAATCTAAATTCTGCCCTCAGCTTCTGAACTTACTCCAGCTCTGGTCCTACTTCCCTCCCAGTCTCCATCCCCATTTCCATATCTGATTAACCTGATTCTCACACCCCAGTTTGGCATCATTTCCTGCTGGCCAATTGACCTAAGCACCCAACTCATCTCCACTTGTGTAATATCCTGATACCTGCACAGCCAATTAATCCTAAAGGCCCTAATAGGCTTAGCCCTTACTTTCCATGGTAACTAAATTGGTCTTTTAATTTATCAGAGCATAATATATGCTCTATTTATCATAATCTAGTAATTAGGCCTCCTTAACCTTTGCTCAGGTTTTGTGAGAGAGCCTGTTAACTGTGCTCAAATAGAAAACTGTATGTCCCTGCAAAAGTGAGAATCTCCAGGTTGTAGAGATATGTTTAGGCTGGAAATACTGCTAATTTTCCAGCAAAGTGAACTATCCCTTTAAGAGTTTGACCAGCAGCTGAAGAGAGCCTTAATAAGATTAGCCCTGGCACTTGACAGCCACAGCTTAAGAGGCACCTCTGTTGACCTGTGTGTCTCTGTCCAGCTGAGAATGTGCATGTGTATTTGTTTGTGTTCATATATGATCTTAAGATTGTCTTTTTAGAGGTTTGGAGAGCCTGTTTATCTGTCTCTGCACGTACTCCTGTGAACTTGAATTAAAGTAAAAGTCAGCTTTTTGGGGTACACATGTATATCTTTATCTGTTAAAGCATGCTCTCGAGCACAAGAAGGAATGCCTGTGCAACCTCAATCCCCTGAAGTCCGAATTCAGGCAGTACATAACGTCTAGGGCAGACGTGCACTCTGTCTTTATTACAGAACATTTGTGTCACTCAAGAATTTAAAGCATCCATTTTAACCCTTCTGGATCTCAGAACCCCATGCCTACCTTGTCTATCCTTCACTGTTGCTTTGTCTCAGCCTGTAATTTTGGATAAAACAGGCTTACAGGGAAGGATTTTATAACAAACAAAAAATCCTGCAAAAATAAAGCCCATGGAATCACTGGAATTTGCCACTAAAGTGTTTTTTACTTAGAACTAAGCACTAGGTGCTTGAGGGCATGCCAAAGACACTGTATCTGCAGGGAGAGTTGGGTAACTTGATATGAATATGAGCTGCTGGTGGTTTTGATGAGCTATGTTAATGGTGGCTATGGTTTGGCGTACTAGATGCTGCATAACTCTAACTGGGTCGTTTTTGCTGCTAGTTGAGGACAGTGAGGAATATGCACCACCGTGTTCTTATTCACTCCAGGCACTTCATTGGGAAAGCCAAGCACCACACTGCGAAACATTTAATTTAGCATTAATATCATAATCAGCGGTCTGTTTATTCTCAGGCAGACAGCAGGCAGTTAAACAAAGAGACCTTCCTCTCTCTCCCCACAATAAACCCTCGGCAGCGCTGCCCTCCTTCTCTCTCCTTTTCCCAGCCTTTGGCCATGACCTCAAGACACTTCACATTCCCAACATATTCCACCATCATGGCCCATCAGCATCAGCAGCACAGACTTGACCTGGAAATATATCTGTATTAAAGTCATTGAACATTTATCTGCAGCCAAGCAGTCAGACTCAACAAGCTGACAGTCTGCATGTTATGACACTGGGGGAATAAAAGCTGCAGACAAATATGTCAACAGAAAGTTTTACCTTTAATATGTGGAACTTGGACAGCAGTTTAACAGCTCGCAACCCCCAATCATAACTCATTAATCTACATGGCTATTCCAGACACTGAGTGTTTTTTTCTTTTAAATTGAGCATTTAATAGTTCATAATATATTTTGAGCAGTCAATCGCAGCCTACTTGTAAGATTTCTCTTTATCAGTCATAAGCAGTGCACTTGTCACTTGTCTTCATTAGGATGTAATAAAGCAGCAACCACTGCTCACACGTGTAGTTTTCCAGCTGACTCAAGATAAGGCATACTGCTGATAACTTAGCAAGTAAGCAATACCCTCAGCCTCTCTCTCTCTCTCTCTCACTTCCTCTTTTGCGCTCTTGCCCGTCTGCCTCATTTTATACTTTGTCTCAGGCCTTATCTAGCGTTAAATGTTTTTCACGTAAACTCACACTGTGCCATCGCCCATCGCCAAATAGGCCGGCTGTTACAAAACACACTCGATTTCATGCCAGGGTGCCGGCTCTGGCAACACTCAGCCACTTCTCCATGCCACTGTGTGCGTGCGTGCGCGTGTGTGTGCCTGTGTTATATGTGCGAGGGAGAGAGGAAAAAAGAGAGACAGAGCTTGACAGTGGGAATGAAAAAGAGACTGACATATCTGTAGTTATGAGCCTTTTTTTTTCAGTGTTTTCCCACCATCGATCATGTAGGACTGCCAGTTTCCCACAAGCTTATTTCACTAACTTCCAAGTTACTCCAGTTTCACCTTTGACCTTTCATTTCTGATTTTTTTTTCCAGAGAAGCAAATGTTGCATTTTTTTCTTATCCCCCCTGTGAAACTAATTTATATGACAAAAATCACCCTGCCAAACACACAAGATAATGTAATGTTTGCTGGTGTGTGTGTGAGTGAGTGAGTGTTTGTGTGTAAGTCAGGGCTTAAGGTAGAATTTAATCTTTGATATCGTTATCAGTTCCAGGGTGATGGTGGACTGTTTGCAAGACCCACTGCAGCTCTGACCTACTTGTGTCAGAGAATAGGCTGCATCTACACTGTTTTTTTGTTGAGAGTGTGTGTGTTTGTTAGAGCTTGGGAGGGTGTGTGCTTAAAGTGAACTCTGTGTGGACACAGGGAGTGTGAGAAGCTGGGTGTTTTGACAGCTTTAGAACAGCACCAGCACAGTGCTGGGGCAGGGGGTGAGCAGGCCTGTTGGATCTATGAGTGAGCAGTGAGGGTGAGAATGGGGTCAGCGAAGGAGTGGACAGGAGGGGACGAGAATATAGAGGGAAAGGATATACGACCAAAAATGCTCTCTATTTCTTTATAATAAATAAACATCTGAAATGAATCCATCTGCACACAAACTGAGTGTATGACGAGCGACAAGGGCACATTTTCAAGATGGAAGTGCTAGAAAGAAAAATCATATCATGATATACAGAATGGGCATGTTTGCAGCCTATTGATTCGAAAACTTAAACAACATTAATTGTATCTAAATAAATGAATTTAAACATGTCGGTGCTTCACTAAAACCAGAGGAACACTAAATGCACTGCAGACAAAACTGAGCATTTGTCCAAGCAGCAAGACACCTCTTGCTGAAGTAGTCGTGCCAAAGAATGATCTCAACCCATTCTCCCAACTTTAATCTCACCAAAGTGTAAAAGCTATGGGAGTAGACTTCCCACACAGTTAATAAAAGAGCCATGAAGCTCGTTAACAAAACGCACTCCTTTTTTGCACTACTGTAGCTGAATGGGGCCAGACATCACCTCTGACTGTGCTGCTTAAGAGTTCTCTCACAAGTGCACCTCTCAAAAAAAAAATCCCCCGAAAAACAGGGGGGGGGCTGCTGCTGCTTCTCCACATTTCTAAGCCCTCTCTGTCCGAGTGGTGTTGAACCCCTGCTTTCTCCGACAGCATTCCAGTCCATCTTTCATGCTGTTTCATTGTGGCCATGCCAGCCAGGTCAGGGGGCAGTATTTTCTCAGGGCTTCAAGACAACATTGGAAAAATAGATATAAAATATACAATCTTACTACTTGTGTTTTTTTGGTGTTGGCGCTATGTGCATGATGTGCAAGAATGTACATGAAACAAACTTTTTTTTTAATTTAGTATGCAGCAACTGCTGCACAAAGCTTCAGTAATAAACTGTCCTTTTCTTTAAAATGCTTCATTTAACTCAGTCTGGCCCTATGGTGTGAACCCCACAGCTGATCTGGAGTAGGAGCTGTATAAAAGATGTAAGCTGCTGCTGAAGTGGCTTTGAGTGACAGCACTGACTTGATGTAACCATAAGAGCAATTGCCTCCTTAGTTTCAGAGATAACAATACCAAACTCTGCCAGTAGATGTCTGTCTTCAGTCTTTCACAGCTTTGAGACAAAGTTGGTAGATTGACTGTCCATGAGCCTCAAATGGTCTAACACGGCAAATAAAATGAAAGACGGTAGAATAAACAATCCAATAGAAATTCCACATTCACCTCGTATCGTGAGTATAATGTGTGGCAGACGGACTCATAAAAAGTTCCTGTCTTGAAAGCAAAGCTACTAAAATTTCAAGTGAACACAGTTTTGCTGGGAGAAGACTCTGGGTATTTCACCTCTTGGCGACAATGCAGCTTTTTTCAGCTCCGTTAAAGTTCAACATTTCAAAAATAAATTCTCAGACATTGAGATCTTGGAAAATATAATAACAAAAGCTATGCATTTTCCTTGGTCCAATCCATGATCTCCTTTTTCTCTGCTCCTGCAGTGGCTTTAGAAGCAATAAGCCTACAGTTGCTACGTGGTAGTTGCTATGCCTGAAAACCCAGAATAACCTTAGAAGAGAATTTCTCTCCATTGCCGTGAGTAATAACAACACAATTGCATAATTTACCTGGACAGAGCGTGGCTTATTTGCAAGGGTTAAAGGAGAAAACTAGTTAAATTAGATAGTAAATTTTGTTTATGGTACATTTCATTTCATTAGTTTGAGTATTTTTTTTAAATATGCCCTGTCCTCCTTTCTGGAAGATAATAAGATAGTGACTGCAAGCAGTGCAAAAGTGGATGCAAGCGCTCTATCAGTTAAAAGTAGCACGCTTTGTGGGGGTGCTTTGAGTTAATAGGATGAAAAGAGCACCGTTTCTGGGCGGGGACATGGTTATTTATGCAGGATATGATTGGCCCGTCTGCTCTAATCGCCTAGGAGAACTTAAGTGTTCCTCTTCAGCTCCGAGACCTATGCTGTTATAGTAAAAATAATAATGCTAGTTCTTTTAAATTCTTCAGCCACTGTTGCATGGTAATGTTTATCCCAAAGCTCTCTGACAACTGTTCATATATAAAGAGACCACATAGCGCGTTAAACAGAAAGTATAAGAGAAAATGCAAATCGCGTAAAGTTTAAGTTTTAATCAGTGGACAGCCCAAATATAGCACTTTTAGTTATTACTGATGTCTCCCATATTCTTAAGTCTTTTCTCAAATATGTCAAGCAACAGGGTTTCGAGTAGTGTGCATAAGTCCTCACAGCAGCGTAGTGCAAACGTCACATTTCCTACGGAACATGAACGCGGCACAGGAGAAGTTGGAAGACTTGTGTCGTGACGCGCAGCCGTGGAGGCGTGCCTCTGATGAAATCAGCCGGGGTAACAACAGAAAGGAGGTGGCTCAGACCCGAAGAATCTTTCGGACAGTTATGATACGATTTCATCCTCGAAAGTGTCAGCGTAAAGATAACTCAGTATTATATCAGGGCTGCAGCAGCGGCGAGTTGGTTCTTGTTGAGTTCTGTGAGGCGCTGGATTAAGGAGGCAGCGACGGGGAAGTAGCCTAAGAGGAGGATGTGATAGGGCAGAGGTCCTGTCTGCAGTTATATGTGCTCTTTGGCAAACAACGGGACCATTGCGATCGCATCTTCGTTCTCAGTGCGTCGTTGTCCGGTTTCAGTGACCGGCTAAACCACCAGCAGAGTGGCATGTGGGTCAATTCCGGGACCGTCGGAAGGTAGGGACCCCTTCTGCAGGAATACTCGGTCACATGCTTTTCTTGCGATTCTGACTGTGCACAAAGCAGTCTGCACAAAGCCAGTAACATACCCCCCCTCCTTTTTTCTTCACAGATTCATTACCAGCTGTATTTTGTTCAGAATGTTTTAATCATCTCTTGCATCTCTATAATATCGTCGTAATAGTGCAGGAGCCTATTTTATTTCAAACATATTGCATTATTATTTTAGAACGAGATGTAACAATGGGAGGATGGTGTTATTTTTAAAATTTCCCACTTTTAGACTTCTGTTACTTTTGTCCCTTGTTATTTATTTATTTATTTATCTATCGCTCGCTTTATGATTCTGTGTTGTAGTGCAGCAGGATGGGCTTGGCACAATACGCCAGACTTATCAGTGCATCATTTGGCATGCAGGCTGGTACCTGCCTTTTATAACATCGTTATGTGAAAGACAGCGGCACGGTGAATATGGTGCATGTCGTGCCTTTTATTTTTAGAGACACTGATGACAAAACAGAAGACTTGACTGAATTGTTGAATCGGTTTCCAGAAACTATGAATGAGCCAGGTGGTTATGAATGGCCGCGGGGAGATGGAGCACACGAGGTTCTTTCATTGATGACTGTAGTGATCCTACACCGCGGTATTTACAGGGACAGCGTGCGGATCACAGCAGGGATAAAAAATAACGTACAGCCTGGCAAGACAAGGTGGACCATAGACGCACATGCACGGACACACACACAAGCATATATATAACATATATAATGGACACGCACACACACACACTCTAACGCTGAGCTTGTGGCCATGACGTCATCTGAGGGCTTGTGTTTCGCAGGTAGCTACGTGCCAGCTGAAGAAGCCTCTCACCTCCACCTGGAAATCAATAATAAATAAATAATATTCTGGGAGTTTTTATCTGACCTCATTTTTCTTTCTACTCAGCAGCAATTAATCATCTAGTTGCACACACACACACTACTATATATATATATATATATATATATATATATATATATATATATATATATATATATATATATATATATATATATATATATACATATATATAATAGTGGTCACTGTGACTGTGGCTCAGCATTTTGTGGAAACACCAACTGTATTATTATTATTTTCTGTTCTGTGCATCTCTGTACCCATCCTACCAATCATCCACCCTCAACAGATGAGGTGTGTTTTGGCCATCAAGTATTTTGGTCTTACACCTTCTGTCAGTACCACAGGTAATGAATCAAGGATCAAGGCTCTCATTACGTATACTCATATGGCTTAACCTATTGTTCTGATTAGGCACCGTGCCCAAATAATTGACTGTGTCAACAGCTTTCAGATAACAGCGGCACTGATAAACCCACAAGGAGCCAGCATTATATGTCCGGCTTGAATGTCCTAATCCCTGTAATAGGGTGTTGTGAGAGATATACAGTGGTAACAGTGCTTGCAATTGTGTAGATGTTGGCTTGTGTGCTCTTTTTTTTTTTTGTCTTAGCAAAATATGTTTTGCATAAAATAGCATATAGTTAATGAGACCTATGGGAGTCCTTGGCCACAAAAAAACTTTGAGAACCCCTGCTTTACATCATATTTAAAACCACAGTTGCATTCCCACAGGAATGGCCTGGAATATTTTCTCCCAGATAAACTTAATCCATCTCCCCATCAGTAAAGTTGTAGTAATATCTAGGTCACCGAGTCCTTTGTATTAAAGTCACAGTACTTGCTTTGTTTCAGTTAAACAGAAAAGTCAAATTCACATTTTTCACATTCTCTTATAGAAAAACAAACCATGTATAACAAGGAAGTGTGTAATGCTTCAGTTTATTTGAAATATCAGTCTCAAATTAGGCTGTTAAAGATTAAACAGGAGTATGCAATTTAATAGATTTATGCTAATAAGTTTATTTTATATGTGGTGTATTTAAAAAAGAGGAGTGTTTTGTACTCTATATGCAATTTACAAGTCAAAATCAAAGCGATTAGATGGCGCTTTGATGATCAGTGGAAAATGGCAAAGAAATCGCCAGCTTGCCTGTTTGTTCTATCGGAATAGTCTTAAAAGGAAAACAGTGAGAATGGATGATGAAGCGTGAGAATGGAGAGAGAAGTGAATGACAGACATGCGTGGAGATACTGTATTTAAAAGTGTCCTGTAAGGTACAAGGCTGTGAAAATCAGAGGCAAATGAGCAACAAGGACAGACAGCATGATATACTGCCCTCCAAAAGTATTGGAACAGTATTGCCCCTGATGAACTCTTTTGTAGTTTCTGCAGTGTGTTTCAGGTCGTTATCTTGCTGCGTGGTGAAGGATCTGCCAATCAATTTGGTTGCATCTTTCTTTAAATTGACAGATAAAATGTTTTTGAGGACTTCTGAGTTCGTTGCACTGCTGCCATTATGTGTGACATCATCAGTGAAGATTAATGAGCCTGTCCCAGAAGAAGCCATGCAACATGTGTTTCACAGAAGAGCTTGTGTGTTTGGGATCATGAGCAGATCCTTTCTTTCTCCAGACTTTAGCCTTTCCATCACCTCGGTAAAGGTTCATCTTTGTCTCATCAGTCCATCAAACTTTATCCCAGAACTCCCGAGGCTTGTCTCTGTACTTCTTAGCAAATTTCAGCCTGGCCTTCCTGTTCTTCTGGCTAATTAGTGGTTTGCATCTTCTGACGAAGTCTCTGTACTTTTGTTCATGAAGTCTTCTGCAAACAGTAGATTGTGATACCTTCACTCCTGCCCTCTGGAGATTGTCGCTGATGTCACTAACAGTTGTTTTAGGGTCTTTCTTCGCAGCACTTACAATGTTTCTGTCATCAACTGCTGTTGCTTTCATTGGTCTGCCTGTTCCACATCTGTTACTTAGTACAACAGTGATGACATTTTTCTTCAGGATGTTCCAAACGGTTGTACTGGCTGTGGCCAATATTTGATTTTCTGTCAGCTTCACAATTGCTTGTTTTTCACCCATAGACAGCTCTGTGGTTTTCATGTTGGTTGCTCCTCTAACTGTAAATGCACAGTCTGCACAGGCAAAACCCAAATCTGAAACTGAGCGTAGACATTCCTTTATTGTTTTAATAATCAATGTAACAAAATACACCTGTCAGTGACATGTTCCAATACTTTGGTTCACAAGAAAAATGGGTGGGTTCAGACAAAAGGTGCTGTCTGAACTGTGTATCGGATCCAGATGTAAATACCTGGAAATAAAAGCTGAGATGCTGATTTTTTTTGTCTCATATTCAGCTTTTAATGTCAAACTCAAATGTTTTCAGTCTACAGCAAACATAAAGGGATTGGCCTCACTGTTCCAGTACTTTTGGGGGGGGGGTAGATGAGGGGAAAGAGGTGGTTGGAAGTATAGATGGGGAGGAGTAGGAGAGATCAGGGGCACAAGGGTGGCCTGTCTGTGTTTAAAAGCATTATTGCAGCAGAGAGAGGAGGGAGGCTTTCTCAGCTAAGCTGGCGTGTGGCTCCCAAACAACCTTTAAATCATTAGGATAGATGCACACATAGAGTCGACTGCCATGGGTCTGCATTAATACCAGTGCCATCTGCAAAGAATAAGAGAGTACGTGCAGGCATGCATGTGTGTAAGCATGACTCTGCTAGTGTGTGTGAGTCTGAGGTCTACTGTCAGCCATCCTGGGAGCCTAGCAGAGACTGCAGACCAGGTTATGCAACCAGTCTATGGCAGCTGTGCCTGTGGCTGTCAGTGTTTCAAACACCCACAAAACACACAATTCCACTCACACACGCACACACACACACACACCTAAAATACATCCACAATGGATGAGTTAGCATTTTTCTTTCATGAGCACAGACCTTTGACAAAAATTCTTCTAAGAAAAATTAGGAAGCTCACATATGAATAGTTTCCGCAGACAATTACACATGAACACTTTGTGTATGCGGCCAAGCCTGTGAAAGTGTAAACCCCATAGCTCTGTGTGAGTCTAAGTGTTGACCCATGCATTTAATGGGTGGTTACTGGGGTCAGTTTTTTTTTGCATGGATGGTTGAAGAGAGCAAAGTGGCAGGCGGCTTCGTCACTGCCATCGGGGTGAACTCTATCCCCAAGGAAGAAGACCGCATAGAGGCAGATGGGTGTGTGTGTGTGTGTGTGTGTGTGTGTGTGTGTGTGTGTGTGTGTGTGTGTGTGGAGGTTTTGGGATAACCGTTTGCCGCCAGTGGATTGCATAGGTGTTACATAACAGAGTGACAGGAGGAGTGGGGGTGTGGGGTCCGGGGATATAGTTGATTAATACTGCTCCTTGACTTGCATCCAATAAAATATTAAGGTCACAGACTGGTAGATGATGACTAAAAAAAGTGGGTGGTGGTGTGTGTGTGTGTGTCTGTGTGTGTGTGTGTGTGTGTGTGTGTGGGGGGGGTGACGTTGAATGTGGGAGAAAAACTGGGAGGGGACAAGGAAGATGGAGAGGAGAAAGGTTACTAAAAGACAATGAGTGAACTCAAGGATGGAAAAACTGTGAACTGGAGCATTATATTTAAGCAGTAAATGCAGAGTGGAAACAAAGTGAGGGAGTTTATCAGTTGGCCAGAAAGCACGACAGTGAGGGGCACAGCTGGAACAAGACACATAACCTACACAGACAGAAGGATAAATAGAAGGATTTGGAAAAGAGCCAGTGAGTTTGTGTACAAAAAATAGCTAAACAGGAAGATGACAAGAAGTGTTTATCTCCTTTCATCTCTCATTTAATGGCTGTGTGGCCTTAAAGCAAAGCCATACTAAGACACGTATTATGCATGATTTCCATGTCTCTTTGGGCATGCACGTACGCTTGCACGCGCTGACTAAATCCATGACATTCCAGAATTAACTGGAAGGGTCGAGTTTATGTGTTGAGTGGGCATTTGAGCTCCTGTCACAGTGTTCCTATCAATGTGCTGTTACCTACGCATATCAATATGTCCTTAAAAGTGTCAGAAAAACATGAACACATGTTTTAAAACAGTGACTCATTGTCTCATTGTTTTATATTGCAAACCCTCTTTGTCCTTGCAGACACTTTTACTAGGCTGCATGGAAAATGACACTGGCCAGCAGATGAAGTCTAGACATCTGTGTACAGTTCATTACAGGTCATTGGCTAAAAATGAAACCTGAGCTCTACGGCTACTCGTTCCTGCACTGTTCTCCTGATTCCATAGCACTTGCTTCATACTTCTGTTCATCCTCCAGTCATGCAAGTTAAAATAATTGTTGGAGTCTAGGAGCATTTATGTGGTTTAAATATAAACCTGTGAGCAGGTGCATATCTGCGAAGCGCGATGGTGTATGAGTAGACAGTTGTGTTACACTTGTTAACCAACACATGAGCGAACTCGCTTGGGGCCTGGTGAAGATCCTCAGATGGAGGATGATCTCTGGGAGTCAGGTACTCTTGATCCCCCTGAGAAATTGTCCACGCCGCCACCAACACTGCCTTCTGGTTATATATCAGTGCTTGCACGCACATGCGCGTACTCTCTCATGCATACACACACTGACTTCCATAGTCCTGCGTTCCAGTAGTAAAGGATTTTAAACTGCAATCTAATAGCTCCCTTGTATTTATCCTTTTATAGAATTGCACATTAGACAGAGAAATCATCAGCAGGAAAGCTGTGATTTGTTATCCAAAGAAGCCTTGGTTATCGCTGGTTTTGCCCTTTTGATCCCTGTAGCATGAATTTCTGATTTTAATGCTAGGCTGACGGTACCTCTCATTCTCTCTAATATTAGTAATATCCACCCTGGCTTGTTCTGTCTTGACATTCCTTTTGGTATTCCACTGTTTCATTGGAAACAGAGAGATTTAACCATGTGTACACCACGTCTCGCTCCCCCTGTTTGTCAGTGCCATTTTTGTTGACTCTCAGTTCAAATGTCCTTTGGCAAATATTGTTGACAACCACTTGTAGTAAGTCAGGATTCACACTTGGCCCTTGATCCTTATTTAATTTTCTAAAAACAGCACTAAGAAGACTGCTACCGTCACCATTAGGCAAAAAGCTGTTAGGTAACTAGGTTGTGCTATCTTTTTATTGCTTCTTCTATCTCTCTCCTCTACCTGTAGTGCATGCCTCTGAAGGTGCGACAGCTAGGGTGGCAAGGGAAAAAGGATATTTTTAATCTCTGAAAGTCATAGATCCATATGGAGCATTCAGGAAACAGCCTCTGTGACAGACACATTTCTTCAGCTCAGGTAACTAAAGGAAGACTCTGTGTTGTGCACTTCCTGGCTGGCATAAGTGGGACCCCCTTTTGACAGGAAATCGGGAAACATGAAGATGTTTGTGATGTTGTTGACAAAGAAAATCGATGTTTTGGGTCTATAGGGAGAAAAAGCAACAGTGATATAGATGGGGTGAAGGTATCTGGCCACGCGGAGAGCAGTTCATGGCTGAATAGCAGGGTGCACACGTAGCTCATGTGTCTGATAAATAGATGCCATTTTTAGCTGCTGGTGTCTGTCACTGCTGGACTGAAGTGTTGCACTGGCATCCACGTCATTGGAATAACAAGCCAGAGCCTTTATAAATGTTTCAGATGCTCTATTTATGGGGCCTCGGTTTGGGTTTTGAATACGTTGCAACCCCAGATGGACTGATTAGCTGGCTACGAGTTTAACTGTGTTTGTGGTGTGGGCTGGTGGTGGTGTTGGTTTTGTAATAGCACAGATTGCTCCAGGAATGTTTTAAAATGGGTATTAACATGTGTGTTGACATGTCAGAAATGTTTGTAAGCAGTTTATGGAAAGGGGATTTTGGTAAGCTTTTCAGAGTGAAGTTTGGTTTTAAAAGAGGAAGTCAGCTGAGCTGAACAGTACTTCCGTTTTGGTTAAGTATAGAGGTTACAGGTGGTCATACATGGCAGTCACATTGTTTTTTTTTAACCCTTTTTGCAAATTTATGCTAAATATCTTCAAAAGAGGATGCACAATGATGCATACCTTGTTTTTGTTTTGTTTTTGTTTTTTTTAACTTTTTTGCACTGTCAACTTAGATGTTTCATCATCTTGTGTTATGTTTTCTCTAAAGTGAAGATGCTCCCAGTGATTTAAAAGAAGAGCAGACAGGGGGAAAGATGGACAAGGGGCGAAAAGAACAGTGAACTCCTGGGACGTCTCTTTCTTCTTCCTCTCTCCATCCACCCCCTCCCCTTTCGCTCTGTTTCTCTCTCTCTCTCTCTGTGCTGTTACAGAAATAGCTCCATGGTCCTTATTTTGCTCTGCCTGTGAACCATGTGTTCTATTGAGGGGTTTGGCAGAAGCCTGAATACACTGGGCAGTACAGTTAGGGGGGGGGGGGGTTAGATCCTTAACAAAGCTCCCCTAGGCCGGACTGGGCGACAGTTAGCAGCTACTGTGCCTGATGCCAGTTGTTGTCAGTGTCAAAATGCAGGGTCATTCTTCCTGTTATTCTTTATCAAATTACATTTTAGTTTTCATAACTGCTGAATTAACCACTTGCTGTTTTTTTTTGTTTTTTTTCTTTCCTTCTCTCTTATGTTCTCCAGGGCCCTCTCCATGGATATAGACACAGACTATGAGCGGCCCAATGTGGAAACCATTAAATGTGTGGTGGTAGGGGATAATGCAGTAGGCAAGACCAGGCTAATCTGTGCCCGGGCCTGCAATGCCACCCTCACACAGTATCAGCTGCTTGCCACCCACGTGCCAACCGTCTGGGCCATCGACCAGTACCGTGTATGCCAGGAGGTGGGTACATGCATACATAGTCAAACGCAGTGTGGAAAGAGTCACATAGACAAACTTGGGTACACTTCTGGGCATTGTACAGACACTAAAACACCGGTTATAATAGTGAAATACAGTATATAAAAGGAAATAATGCAATATCAGTACCTTAAATGTTGAGCAGGCCATTTGACATTGTGCACTGTTTTATTCTTTAGCTGAGTGATTAAATAATCCCTCCAAAAACCTCAGAATGAAGCTGAGACCTCTTGACCTGATTACAGGGATATTTGTCTTTGTTGCAGGTGTTAGAGAGATCTCGTGATGTAGTGGATGAAGTCAGTGTGTCCCTGAGGCTGTGGGACACATTCGGGGATCATCACAAAGACAGACGTTTTGCCTATGGCAGGTGAGCAGACACACTTAGTAAAGCATACACACACAAACACAGTTTGAAGCAGTCTGCTTGTCCCAACGTAGTTACTGACCCAGTAACATCAGTTATTGGCTGACCATGAGGTCACAGCGGTTATATTGCAGCACATTCTAGTTTCACATTTTAATTGGCGCAGCCAAGAAGTTGCTTTGTGTTGGCCGTGCAGTTTGTAAGGCATTAACACAATTTACGTGGGCTAGCAGATCACCAGATTCATTGTTGGCCTGCTCAGGAGAATGTAACGAATCTATTACACCCACATAAACATGTCCGTGTAACTTTCTCTCACCCAAAAGTTGCTTTTTGTGTAATCCAGCTGCCATGCTTTTTTGGTTGAACTCTGCTCTCAAGCTGTTACATCCCTCTTCCCTCAGATGTGATTGGATCATCGCTCTATCCTCTTATTTCCCATGCCTCTGTCAAAGCTGCTTCATTGGCATGAAATACAAACTTACTTATTGCCAAAGCAAAATTCAGCAGAGAAATTCGATTCACACCGAGCAAAGTTGGCCACATGACATCAAAAGGAAAAAAAAAATGATTTCACACATCATTAAAGGGTACTGTACACTGTATTGTACTATGCTATATATAACAGGGATACAACAGAGGTCATGCTGACTTAAAAGCAGTAGGCACTGAAGTTAAGTCTTACACACTGGGCAAATGAATTGGAACACAGTGCTAAATTATGTTCTCAGGTTGCTTTATAATATTGGCCTTTTATCAACCAAAAATAGCAGTGTCCTTTAAAAAACACCCCCCCCCCCAAAAAAAAACAACAAAAAAAACAAAGACAAAACCGAGTTAAATTAAATAGCAATACAGAGTCAGTGCAGTCATTAGTGTTGAGATTTGTTAACATAGTGCTGCCTTTAAATCTTTTTTTGGCGAGTTGTTTTACTTTTAAGATGTTGCGGGCCAGATTCAGGCAGTCTAAGGACCATTTCTGCTCTCAAGGCTGCATCATGCCCATATGTGATATAATACCAAGTCAATCCCCAATTTTATACAATTAAACTAATTTTCCGCTTGTCTTTTGATGCAATAGTCTGATATTTGTTGCCACGCTCTGGTTTTTAAGTCTAACTCCAATTATATGTATTTTCTTTCCTTGTGTCTCTCAATTTTCCTCTGATTATTTAAGTTCTAAATAATACATTAAATCTGTTACATAGTCATCAGACATAACTATGCACTGAGACAAATATCAGCACATCCACCACGCCCATCATGTTGTACAGTCTAATCTATGCTTTTCCCAGAGGTTGGTGAATACAGTTTGTGTAACAGGTCACCTTGTCCCTGTGCAAGTGTAGACTGTGCATGTGTGAATATTTGGAGGTCGCATGTAGTACATTTGTTCATTTGTGTTCTTCTTTTGCCACTATAATACAAATTAGATTGCAGTGTCTGTACATCTGCACATTGATCTGCCTCTGTTTGTATGTGTTTAGTGTGTGTGTCTGCGTGTGTGCGTGTGCGTGTCTATCTGCATGCCCTGCATGCTTTGTCAGCCAGCAGTCAGCTGATAAAAACGCAAAGCCAGCTCAGCTGTTTTTCCGTGCCCGGTGTCACCAGCTTGAGGATATCAACCTCCCCTCCCACTCATCCTCCTTCTCTTCCATTCGATTCATCTGGGCTGTTCTTTACTCTTCCGCCTGTCCTCAGGCCCCTCTGATTCACCTCGCCTCCCCCTCCTCTCTCATTATCTTAACTCAACTTACATCAAAAGGCTCCTTTATGCCCTTGACACTTTGCTACCACTTACCTTTTGTTGATATAAAAACTCAAAAACATCACATTGTCCAAGTACACCCAGACTGTCACATGGTTTGTTAGAGCGGAAACAGTCAGTTTGGGAAAACAGTCATGGAGTTAAAATAGGTCGAGTTAAACAGTCTGAGCTAATGGTTACCACTGTTCTATTCAGCAGAAAATCATTAAAAAAGGCTGTTTTATATTGTTACTTTAACCATTTAGAGGTCATTTAGCTGGCCATTGAGAGGCAGCGCTCACTCTGCCTGCATGCAGGCAGAGGGAAAAAGAAATATATATACTTCACATGGCACATATGTATCTCTACTTATTTATCTGCCGCTATATGACAAATGATGACCTGTATGTTTTGGCAACACCACATACACACACACACAAAAAAACATGAAATAGGAATCCCTGGTCGACTTGTTTATCATACGTTACTGTTTATCACATGTAAATTAACACAAGTCAGTATGTGCACCAACTAGCGCAATCTGTTTTCATATTCTAATCCCAGTGCGTAGCTCCTTATTCAGTATTTTGGTTACATAATCTACATTATGTTTTCATTGTTAATAGGATCCACTGCCAGTCCAGAAACAGCATTAATGAAGACATTGCAACTTGTTATAAACAAACCAGATGAGACTTCACAGTTTACAGTTATATGCTGCCACTTGTGTATTAAAGTTAGACTGTGCTGTTGACCACGTAGTAAAGTATTTAAAAGTATAAAGTAAAATATTTAAATATTTAAATGAAAGAAACAAAAAACACAAGATCAAATGCATGTACACATAACATGACCTGAAATAGACTAAGCCGTGGTAATGATCCTTTTACAAAGTGCTAATGGGAGTTTTGTGTGTGTGTGTGTGTGTGTGTGAGAGCAGTGATGTAATACTTTAGTATTGTATATTACATGCTTGCCAGTAGAAGCTTTTCAGAGATTATGCAGTGAAAGTAAAGAGGACTTTGGAACCTGTGTCTGCACTGCAAAAAAAGTGTTGCAATTAGTTTAGTGTGGCACGCCTTCCTTTAAAGAAAAGGAGACATCAGGTTAGCTGCCTCTACGCATTACTTGCAAATTAAGCTGTTTGTGCAGCTTCTTCAAGGATGCTCCTGTTATAAGATTTTCAAGAACCTTTCAAGTTTTCCCAAATCAAGCAGCCGAAGTAAATTGTGATTTATTACAGTACTGCCTTTGCGTGCTCGTTAAGCAGATCACATTTTCTATATCACAGGTATTTTGCCAAAGGGAGCAAGACGGGTTTAAGTGGGATGTAATGATCCTTTTGAGTTCATTAATGGGCTTGCCTCCCATTGTCTGATGAACAGTGTGTGCCTGACAAAATGTGAAACATATGTATATTTAATTATCTTCGAGTTATCGGTGATGCTTAATCTAGCGCACAAATTACATAAGTCCTAGTAGTCTTGTACTGCTGGGATCAAAAGTCCTGTGTTGTTGCATTGTTGTAAGGAGTAAATCATTTAGGAACTGAGCATTTTTGCCTTGTCAGCATTGCGCTGGTAATGAATGATCCATCCCGCCGGCACAAAGCTCAATCAAACATTACCTAGAAAGAGAAACGTGTCCACCAACATGCCACTGAAATTTCAACACTGGAGAACAACTGTAAGAGCTGCTGTCTGCCTGCTCAAACACGTCAGCTGAGAAGATGAAATTCCATGCATATGTGTGTATGAGTGTGTATTCTGATCTATTCTTAGCCTTCTCTTTGTGGTCTGTGTAGCCTTGAAGGGCTTATGGAGATTTATGTAAGAGAGAGAGAGCGACAGACAGAGAGAGAGAGAGAGAGGGAGGCCACACAAATCACCAGCCCAGAGGCCCAGAGTCATAGACACACAGACTCACCCACACACACACACACGTCTTCTGACCCCACCTCGTAGCTTTCTCACTGGCACTGCCCATGCTCCCACAGTGCCTCGCAGCAGCTCAAAAAGCTTCATCCATACACACATCGCGTGTGTTTTAAACATAAACTGACAGGATGTTCAATGAATCAGCGCTGAGCCTTTTCTCTTCTCTTTTTCTTTCTGCCCCCTTCACGCCATCAAAGACCACATGTCTCCTGGTGACTGACATCTCCTGCTCATGACATAACAAATCAGCTCTCCTTTCTTTCTGTCTTTTCAGAGATCGCTGATATTCTGTTACTACATGTAACAGAGATTTTTTTTTCCCCTCTCCACCCTTTTTAGGTCTGATGTAGTGGTGCTTTGCTTCTCTTTGGCTAATCCCAATTCCCTGCGCCACGTCCGCACCATGTGGTTCCCGGAGATCAAGCACTTCTGTCCCCGGACGCCCATCATCCTGGTTGGCTGCCAGCTGGATCTGCGCTATGCTGACCTGGATGCTGTTAACCGTGCACGACGACCACTAGCCAAGTGAGTTGCATTTTTTTTTTATCAGACATTAACAGATGTGTTTAGAAGGAACTTTGACCAGTGTGGCTTCAGTGAGAAGGGCATGTCGGGTCTGCCTGGGTAATCAGCAGCAGCAGCATCATAACAGTAACTAAATCGCTGTAGATGAGTTACAATTTTGATGAACTTTCATTGTAAAGAAAAATTAAAAAGGCGTTTTGAGTCATTTTTTGCAGTTTTGAAAGTTATTGTTAAGGTTATTGGCAGTCATGCCATCTATGGCATGATGGTAACTGTTCTAAAAACTAGCGCTGAGATTAATAAAACTTCATTTCTCTTTGCACTGCTACAGGAATCTGTCCACTGTTATCATTAGGTTTGTTATGTCTTTCTGGCTCACAGACCCATCAAACCTACAGACATCCTTCCTCCTGAGAGAGGCCACGAGGTGGCAAAAGAACTTGGTATTCCCTACTATGAGACCAGCATCGTTGCCCAGTTTGGTGTCAAAGATGTTTTCGACAATGCAATCCGTGCTGCCCTTATCTCCCGTCGACATCTGCAATTCTGGAAGTCACACCTGAAAAAGGTCCAGAGGCCCCTTCTCCAGGCACCCTTCCTGCCTCCTCGGCCACCGCGCCCCATAGTGGGCATCCCAGACCCCCCTCTCACAGATGGTGAGGGCCCCGACTCGCTTTTCTGTCAGCCTCTCTGTGCAGACGTTCTTTTCCTTCTGCAAGGTGGCACTACTCGTGTTTTTGCACACAAAGTCTATCTGGCTACATCCTGCTCCAAGTTCTATGACCTCTTCACCCTTGATCTAGGTGGCTCATGTAGTGGGCCACAGGGGGAGGAACAGGAGAGTAGCGAAAAATCAGAGAGCAGGGAGGAAGATGAGCAGAGTAGGAGAGGAGCCAAGGAGCAAGCTGGACGCACTAAGAGCCTAGACATTGATAAAGATGGGGTTGATGGAGGAGTGCGGGGCCTGAATCAACCCCAGCTGCTCCATCAGGGCTCTTTGAGGACTTCCCAGAGTGATAATGCACTTCCTTCTCGAGCCCAGTACTCCCTGGGAGCACTAGGGACCGGTAGAGCACTTTCTGGATGGGGAAGGGGGTTCTTGAGTGTTTGTCTGGAGCACGTTGACGATCCTGTGACTGGACGACCCCGACTCATGACTGTGGTAGCCATGGATGCACTTATACAGGAGGAGCCATTCAAGGTGATGAAGTTAAAACAATGTTACTAAAAATATATATATTTTCACACTGGAAGAAAAAACAAAAATTATTCCGATCTGAATTTGTAAAATATTCTGCCCCATTATTTCAGGCTAAAAGTTTTTGATTGTTAAAAAAAAGTTATTTCATGCTTCTAAAGCTGCATATATTTGACCTCGTCACCTGCTCTGGTTTTAGGCGGTGCTTCAGTACCTATATACAGGCAGTCTGGATGAGGGCCGAGGTGATCTGATGCAGGTCGCCACCATCGCAGAGCTACTTGAGGTGTTTGACCTGCGAATGATGGTGGCCAACGTTCTGAACAGAGAAAGCTTCATGAACCAGGAGATCACCAAGGCCTTCCATGTCCGCAGAGCCAACCGCATCAAGGAGTGTCTCAACAAGGGGACTTTTGCTGGTAAACCGCAAGCCATCCGCTCACTGCCTCAATACTTTCAATAACACTGGTGTTATTGTACTGTAGATGCTTTCCATATGCATCAGTATGTGTTTGTGTGCCTGTCTGTGTTCGGGTATACATGTGTCTAAGTGGGGAAAAGGAGCGAGTGAGGGTTATGAGAGGTTGGTGAGGAGAACATGTGACAAAGACAGGAAATTTTTGGTTATTTTTCAGTCTCTGAAAATGTATACTCTGTGTTACATTTGGTCATACGCTTGCCATTAAATACTTGCTATGTAATATGCATTTTGTATATTGCGGTTCGTTTGTTTTTTAAAGTCATCATCCAGGAGCTTTGATGACTGTTGTTTTAGATTCTTTTGTGTTCAAATTTATGTGTGTCCTGTCTTTGCGTGGTGTTGTCTTCCCTCCCAAGCTGTTGTGTATGCATGTTGTCACAGTGTTTGCAGCTAATGCCAGACATCAGACATCGCTGACAAAAAAAAAAACCTGTTTCAATTTCACTTCTTTCTATACCTTCTGTGTTGTGTTCATTATTATTGTGAGTGGAGCTATTTTGAGTTTTGATTGAATCTGAAAATTACAGAAACAATCCCATTAACAATTATTAAGGGTCAAATTAAAGACAGATACAATCATGGGGCATGTTAAGAACCCCATTGGACCAACAACTCTATTTTCATGTCACTAAAACATTTCCTCTATCAAAGGTCTTGTATACACAGGATTTGCTCTGTGACTCCTGCATATATTCTCCTTCCCTTACTCTGTGTCAAAAGCTGTTCTGTCCTCCTGTCAATTTATCTCTCTGTCTGTCTACCTGTGTCTTTGTGTGTGTCTGTCTGGCCTCCTGTCTGCCTGTGTGCGTGCGTGTCTGGACGTCTGCCTTGTCCGTCTTTCCCCCTCTGTAGCTTGGGCTTCTGTGGCATACCACGAGATGAACGCTCTTTTCCGCCCCGGTTTTAGATGTGGTGTTCCGGCTGGATGATGGTTGCCTCCCAGGCCACAAGCCCCTGCTTATCTCCAGCTGCGACTGGATGGCGGCCATGTTCCGTGGCTCTTTCATGGAAAGTTACATTGAGGAGGTGAGCTCAGACAAAGTGGGAAAAGGTTGAGGATGGAATTACCTTTAAGTTTTGAGAAGGGATTGAGTTTCTGTGTCCTAAATCCTGGTAAATTCACAGTAGCAAACTTAGGTTAGCAAGCCCAAGTTTAAGGCCACTTTTTTTTTTTCACAAACCCTTTGCAGAAACGTCCATTTGTTCACAGTGAGTAGTTTATTGTGTGAAACTTAGTCATGCTGTCAGATTGGCCTCCCGACCTTTTATTTACTTGCAGATGTGGTCGAAACTCAGCGAGACTCATGAAAATTGACCTACATATTCGTTCACATGTCCAGACTTCCATGTACATGAATTTCCTGAACATTAGTACCGCTTGGCTTATCCTAACACTTACACAAGCATTAAATCAACATATTCTTTGCCTTAAAATGTAATGGTTTTCACTGTTTATCATATAGAGAGCTGTTTCTGTCTATAGCCTGTGTACAAATTTGCAGTCATAAAAAGACACGTTCACATGAACTTGTTGAGTCTGACTTCCTGTTATTTGAACCCATGTGGTTTGAGGCACACCACAGCATTTCAGTTGTGTGTGTGTCAGTAGGTTAAAAACATTGTGACAGCTTAGTCTTGTCATAGCAGAATAAGGACCAACTTGTCTAATCTTCTGGTAAGCCTGGAAGAATCATCATTTTGGGGTTAGTATTTCAGACTGCTTATGCAATCACCTGAGGTTTAGCTTCAGGAGGTTCAGTACCCTCCTGGGTCCAGGATGTGTCAGACATAATCAGAGAGGAAGTTAAAGTCTGTCTTTAAGTTGATACTCCTCGGACAGTGTTGCAGAACCAGATCCCACAGGGTACGGTTACTTTCAAGGTCAGCAGGTTTAGGTTACCTTCGACTCAGGCCCCTGGAATTTCTGGACGTTTTCTAGAACTGAAGGTCTGTTTGAGAAAAGCGTTGTTTTATTTGACCTCGCGGAAGGCCTGGATTTTGTTCCAGAACACACCACATGAGTCGGCGCTCTAAAACAACCGTTGCAACTATTGTTGCCAGTGGTGAAAACAGGACATCAGGATCACCGAGGGGACGCAGTGTTTGCTGTTGGTGGGCTGCCGGTGTCTGTGGTTACTCTAAACAGTTCATGTTGATGAGAATTGCGCCATTGTTTATGGCATGAAGCTGGCAGCATGTAGAGGGCAGGTGGTCTGGAGACAAAGACTCAAAGACCGACTGCACAATGACGCTGTCAGCATTTATGTCTATGAGCAGCTGTGTTTTTCAGTTACACTTCTAAATGTATGTAGTTTTTAAGTTGTTTTTTTTTTAACTCCTGATTTTGTGAGTCGTTTTTGTTACCAGCATGCTGCAGTTCCTGCTTTGCACGCTGACTTTGAAAGTTTTTTCTTTCCTCTTCAGAGAGATGACGGAGCAAAAGTGTTTTGAATGTATGCTGCACATGTTCAGATTTGCCATATTACTGAATCACCATAAATTAGCATGCTATATCTTATTTACTGCGAGGCCCCCATATGACGTGAACACTGAACCACGCTCCTAAAAACCCCAAATTGGTCTTTAAATAGAAGCAGAACTTTTAGAGCATGACACAACAATAACACAACTGCTCAACCTCGAAACAGCAGATGGTCTACTTTTATTCACTTTTTCCTAAAGAATATTAACAGTGGGCATAAGTTATCTCCATAACTGAGAGAGCGTCATGTGATTAGAGATGTGCCTCTTTATTTTTATGCCCATGGCACACTTCCCTCTATATTTTTGTGCTCACACATTTCAGTGTTCGTGCTGCAGTGTGATAGCAGGGCTATTCTAATCTTGTGCAGAACAGCATTAAGTTATGTTTCACAAACTATTGTGTTATAATTCCCATCATTCTTTTGTGGTATTAGCACGAGTATAATATTGCAACAAATATTTCATGCAATAAGTATTTTCTTTTCTTCATGGCTCACAGGTGACCTAACTATAATTTTCTCTATTGTGCACTGATCAAAAGGCATGAGTCAAAAGACCGCTCTTGTGGTATGCTGGCTCTGTGAATAGACTGCTGAGTGTGTCATGGTACACCACTGGATTACTTACTAGGTGTGGTTTTGTGTTCACCTTGGGAGTGTGTATCCTGGTGGAGTATTACATGTTGAGAAAGGCCTAGTTTTTCAAGTGTGAGAGGTTGTTGAGCTTCTGTCATACTCACTTTAAGTTTCTCACTTTTTCCCCTTTTTGTGCCACATTTATAGCAATGGCTGTGCTACACACTGCTTTTTCCTAACCGCCTTTTCTTTTATTACACAAAGGGTAAAAATAGAGTTGAAACTTTTTCATATTCAGATATCTTCTTTGCATTTTTTTTTTTTAGTCATTGCAGCTTTGCAAGTAATTACAAGTTTTGCTAACTTTTTAACTGAAAGTAAAAGAACACCTGCGTGACAGGTTTTCTTCATACGTTTTCTGCAGCTGTGAATATGTCCACCTATTAATGCTTCCTGGTCCTAGCTGAGAAGCCACCCATAGCCCTATGTTCTGTCTTTTTTTTTTCTTTATTTTTAATCATAACGAGAGGTCACACCAAGCTGACGTTCTCCTAATTGGCTATAGGAATGGAGGGTGAAGAGCGCCTCAGTGGGTAGACTGAGGCAGAGTGCTCCTGGAGAGGTCAGGTTATCACTGTCATAATCATTTACCTTCCTGCTGGCCTTCCAAGGCTTAGACTGTAATGTAGGTCATGGATTTGGTGTCAGCCTGACTGTAATTAAGACCTTAGAAAAGGTCTGTTTTACTTGTATAGCTTTATTTACCTCTGAAAGTGATGAGGTAGCATGGCCCAACTTCTTGGGAGCAGTTGTAGATATCATGGCATAGATTGTTTTATTATTAGAACACAATGTGACTAAATGAGATGCACTGCATGGTGTATCTCTTTTGGAGAACACTGACACTGTCTATCTCATCTGTGTCAGTGTCTTAATCTGCACATTAAGGCTAAGTTCGTGTCTCCCTGTGCACCATGTAGTAGAGTTGCATGTGGGGGAGGAGGTTTCTTTTGCTTTAGCCATATTGCTTACATCAAGAGCCAGACAGTGCCCTCATCTAAGCCAAGATCAAAGGGAATGTGAACAGTATGTCCTCTGCCCTTTGCCTCCAAATACCTACAGCGCTGCTTTCATTGGTATTGCTGTCTTCACAAGACCCTACACACTATTACCCATTACAATTCACATGCAAGACTTTACCAACATATTTTTTTTGTTATCATAACACAAAAGTGTGAGTGCAACAGAAATGAACAGATATGTGGTGTTTATTGACATAGGGATATCTCATGTGAGCATATATCTAATGAAAGTGAATGTCTACAATGCAAGTCCGTGCATTCTCTTCATTTATGTCATAGGTCATGTTTTTAATCTGTTTACTCTTGATATGATAATTTTTTAGGTCTCCATTCCTAACACCAGTACAGCCTGTATGCGAGGGGTGCTGGAGTTCCTGTACTGTGGCCTCCTGACGCCTTGTCCCGGTTTGGAGCCCATGGAACTAATCGTTCTGGCCAACCGTCTCTGTTTGCCACGCCTTGTCGCCCTCACTGGTAAGGACGCCGGCTGCAGTAGTAGAAACGCTGCAGGACGGAATGTCCACTCATTTAAACACCGTGTGCTGACTTCATTTGGCAGGACATGCGATTGATGGTGTTTTATCTCTGCGCAAGCCTCCTCTTATCAGTGACTCAGTAACATGTCATTGATAGCCTTTTGTTTGTGTCTACTGCAGATTTACAGACTAAGAATTTATGACAGGGAAGAAAGATATCTATGTGCAAGTGTTGCATGCAGACAGGAAATACTAACGCAGTTATTTCCATTTTGTGCATTTTCAGAACAGCATGCTGTGGATGAGCTTCTTCAACTGGCAGTGAAAGGAATTGACATCGATGGACAGGTGTTGGCTTACCTTGAGCTTGCACAGGTCTGTTCTTACCTCTTTCTTTTGAATAACAAATGATTTACAATTTAGTGATTAGGTTGAATTACTTTCAGTTTAGCTAAAATAGGAATCGATATTGAGTTATAGTGATCCTGGATTCATTTGCTCATTTTTCTTTCTTTTGTATGACTTTTTTCCTTTTCCAGTTCCACAATGCAAAGCAGCTATCAGCTTGGTGTCTTCATCACATCTGTACTAATTATAACAGCATCTGCCGCAAGTTTCCCAAAGATATGAAGGCCATGTCTCCAGGTACAGAATAATCAACCTCCCTCAAACCTCTTTTAGATGCAGAGCTTTTCTCTCAGTAAAAAAGTACCTCCCTTATTGTGCTTTGCGGTGCTACTTTGAACAAAAATGTACATTTTCTGGATGAAACACACTGCTAGTGGATTGCAGCATAGTGTGACTTGATCATACCAAACATTTGGTTGGAGTGGGAGGGCTGAAATATTTCTGTCTGGAAAATCACTGATGCGGGGTACTTAGAAAATATCTTCAGTCAGATATGTTGCCATTGAAATCATTTTTCCTTAAAAAATTATTTAATTTGAATGCAGGAAATCCTTGTATCATTTCCTCATTCCCTTGGCTCTTTAAATGCGTCTCCTCTTTTTAGAGTTCACATTTTTTGGTTTTTATTCAAAAAGGGCTGTCCAGTGCACATCTTAAAATGACAAGAAAAACATTTTTACATGCTGCTTTTTTACAAACGGCTTTTCTGTACATATATGCTTTTGCTCTACTCTCTGCAGAAAACCAGAGGCATTTTGAGAAGCAGCGCTGGCCACCTGTGTGGTTCCTGAAGGAAGAGGATCGCTACCTGCGTTCCCAGAAGGAACGTGAACGTGAGGAAGAGATCTTGCGCAAGCAGCACACCAAAAGGGGCTGGTGTTTCTGGAGGCACCCGTCCTCCTCGCCACATGTCTCTTAAAGCATCTCCATCCCTCACCTTCACACATATAGAGGAGAATCACCCCAAACCCCTTATTACTGGATAAATTACCCTCAGAGCTAATACGCCTGGATGTCAGCATGTTTGGGGGAATGTATGTGCCTCTTCATAAGTGTGGGTGACCACACAAATGCATTTTGGTATCCTGTGTAACAAGTGTGGAATCAGCTGATGGGTATGTGCATGGATGTGTGATTATATGTGTGCGGTATTGTGATTGAGTGACGCTTCCAAGTTGAGTGCTTCCCAAACGCCCTGTTTGAAAATGGCCTAAGGCGTTGCAGTGCAGCCCCTTTTGTCCCTCCACAAGAGCTCTGTCCCTTCACCACTAAGCCGTCTGAGTGATTGGACTGGGACAAGGGCTCTCTATTTCTCTCAGTCTCCATCCTTCACATTGACCTTAATGACTATTACACATTGACCACTGCAGCTTCTCTTGGGGGAGCTTACCTCTGCCTTCACTTCTATACAGACTGTTAGCTTGCACACACACAGACCCATGCCCATTTTCCACCCCCTAAAAACCAGCACTCTATTCCCAGGAATTGACACTGACAATGTAATTATTATTTCAACATTACTTTAGTTTTTTTTTTTTTTTTTAATATTTTGCGCCATCTAGGAAACTTTTATCAGGGGAAATGGCGCATACTACTTCCTGATGATTGCCATCACAACTACAAAGATGTGATTGTAAATCTAGAGCCGAGGCTTGCTGGTAAGGGGGAACCTTAAAACAATTAGTATGTTAAAATGCTCCTGTCAAGAGGATTTGATCATAGCCTTCAGTGATCCCGATGTGGTTCTTGGTGTTCGTCATCCACCCCTGCACATCCCAGTCTTTTTTTGTGCACACCAAGCTAGCCAAGAAAAAAACAAAAAAAAACAACTACACAAAAAGCTCAAGACCCTCAAATGACGACTCTATAGCAATGATGGGGGTAAAGAGGGCCAGCCTTACTTGATACCTCTGCCGTGGAGGAATGATGGATTCAGTATTAAACAACTCAGCTTGTAACGTCCACAACCACTATGTTACATTGAAGCGCCTCTGCCAGCCTGCCTTTACACCCCTACACCACTAGGGGCAGCACTGCTCAGGGCCCTGACACAATCCTTCATACTAACGGATTTTATGCCTGTCTTTTTCACTCTAATTTAATATGATTGCAAGTATAACTTCAATCCTTGCAAAGTGATGAAAAAAAACACAGCTTAAGCACCTGCAGTGTTATTAGTGCATTTATGAAAACTATAAATCATCTGATTTATTAATACCAAAGCTATGATTCTTCTTCTTCAATTTATTTCTGCTTTCTTTTTTTTTCTTTTTTTTCTTTTTTTTTTTTTTAGATAGAAGGGATGTTTAGAAAGAAGAGAAGGTGATTTGTAGGAGAAAAAAGCTGTACAGACAAATATTTGAATCCTTGTGTGGGGTGGTGTTTTCAATCTGTGGTGTCATTTCTGTCGCTCAATTTGAAAATGGTGCTGAAGACACAGTAAGACAGTGTTCGGATGAACACACAGACACATGCGATTTTATGTTCAGAGCTCAAGCATCTATGTAGTTCTTAGTGTTTACCTGCAACGAGCGTGTTGAAATTTAATGATGGCTCTCAAATTTTGACATAGGAGCATTTTAACCCCTGTTGTTTCTCCTTCCTTTACTAACAGTCCATAAGAGGTCATAATAGGTCATTGATTTTTCAATCGCGTGGATTTCTGTTTTGACCCGCAGCAGTTAGAACCCTTTTGATGCTTCTCGATTCAAAAACAATGCGATCTGCTTTGCTTCGTTTTTATTCGGGGAATTATCATTACTTAAGATTGAATTTGGAGTCACGATTGTTGTTTCAAAAAATATTTTAATATATGCTGCATATGAGGGCAGATCTGATTTTCCTGGTAAGGGTGCTAATTTCTTCAGGCTTTCATACTGAATGTGGAAAAAAACAAAAACAAAGCAAAAAAAAAGATGTGTTGATGAGTTTCTTAGCACGTTGTTCTATTTGTGGGTTTGCGCCCCTCAGCTTTACCCAGGCAATAGATAGATTGTGTTAGACATCTGGTCTGTTCTACTGTGCAAAATCATTGTCAGCTCCTGAAGTAAATGTCAAATAAGGTCTCATGAGACCCAAATGAAAATTGAGCTGGTTAATCTCCACAAAGAGTGAAACTGAAGTAAAAGTGAGCATATTTCAGTCACTGTATCCTGCAGATTTTTGGAAATATGTCATAGATATTTTAAATTATCCCAATGTAGGGCTTTGAGAATTTAGAAATGCGAGCTAAAGATAAGGAAAGACCATTTTTGATGAACTTTCATGGTCTCTTTTTAGTTCCTCGTAGTCTTTTTTGTCTTAATGGCATTAATGGATAGTGTGACCCATTAAGCCCCTTGTCTTGGTCCAGGTGCCTTAAAAAAATGGACAAAATGGAAAACTAAAATGGGATTAAAAAGATTTTTTTTTACAGCTTCTTAGTTTAAAGCTGCAGACCGGATCTGCAGTCCCTGACATGAAGGATGCCATAGACAGTGGCCACGATCAGAACTGTAAAATCTATTATGGTGTTCCTTTATGCACCCTCAACCATTTACTTATTGAGGGAATTTTAAGACAGGATGCCTGTGCAAAATCCTTTGGCCTACTGCTTATTTTATGCAGACAAATGGCCTTTAAAATTTTTTATGTAGTGTAGGAAAATATGTTGGCCTTAGTTTAGGGTGTTTCTCTAGATTGGAGCTCACATCATGGTTACGTTTTTTTTCCGCTGACCAGATGACTGAGTGGTAGCAACAGTTGAATTATAACTTCCAAACCACTGTTTTTAAGAAAGCAAAGCTTTTTATTAATTAGCACTGGCTGGCCTGTGTGCTGGGAGGGTGCAACCACTTTTGGAGTGTAGTTAATTTGTGGCCTAACTTTGTCATCATAATGACATTTGTGTTGGAATGCACTTTTTTTTTTGTTGTTGTCTATGACTGTACGTCTCTTCTCTGCACTTAGCGTGGATTGATCTTTGTGTAAGATTGTTCGTAAACCTGAAGATTGTAGCATGACTTTTCCACTTAAGTCTTTCAGATTTCCCACAACTCAGTGAAGAGCTGGATAACGCAGCTTATTCGGCTTCTTTAAGGTCTTGTTGGCATTGAAGCCCACAGTGGCTCGTTTCCTTGGTTCGTGGCTTTACGCACACGTCTGACTAAATTAGCTCTGCACAGCTGAAGGTAGCATCAGTAAATATTCCACTCTGAATGATGCACTACACACATTAGCTTGATAAAATAATGCAGAGAATCTGTTCCCGTGGTGCAGTGTTACAGCTCTCCCTTGTGTACTGTTACTGTAGTTACTAAACCTAATGAAGCTTGTTCTTGTCATTTTTAAGGCATTAAGTTTTGAGAGAAAAAAAAAAGCAGTTGAAATCAAGTGTTTATAATCCAAAGTACAAGAAAATGCTAAATGGCTGAAAGCCAAGCATAGTGTTTGGATTTAGTTTGCATGTAATGACAGAGGAATTGTATAAAGCATTATACATGGGTTACATATACAGCAGTATCTTAATCTTTGTTGCGACTATTTGGGGTCACAACACTGAATGTTAACAGGGTTAATGATGGGGTTGTGGAAAATTTCTAAAATTGAAATCATAATAACACTAATATTAATAACATTAATAACATTTGAATGCTAATTGGGTTGATGTGACACTGAAAGATGGAGTTACAGGCCAGAGGCAGTTGAGAGAGAGTGATGGAGAGCCAAAATTTTAAGCCTTGTTCATTTTATTTAGCTCAATATTTGCCCCACACTGACTCCCACAGGCCAAAGTTATGTGTTGTCACACTGATGTAGTAGAATTTTTGCAGTAGAATCTTTGTATTGTCTTGATCTATCTTGTCACAGTGCGTGTTCTTCAGTTATGTGAGATGGAGCAGTTCTTTCTTCTTTGCAGACCTGATCTCCCTATTTTAATGTGACACCTGGTGATGGAGAGGACACCTTTTTTTTTACTTTTTCTTTTTTCTTTTTTTTTTTGGTCTTGGTGTCTCTCTCCTCCTGTGCCTTTAGTGAACTCTCACTCTTTTAGCTCTGAATCAGGCTGACGGCGCTGCAGCTGCAGCCTTCTGAGCTCAAATTAAAGTCAGTTAAGCCAAGAAGTAACACACATGTGAACACAGAAATAAATGTAGGTTGATACACAGCATCTTAGAATTTATGTGGATTGGCTTATGTTTCTTTACTGTATGTTTATTTTTAGTTATAAAGCAGTTGCTGTCTATTGGGGTCATTACTTCCAGTGATAACGTACAGAACTTTGCAAGTTCCCTAAAACATGAACTTTGCAAGTTCTGTATGTAATGTCATCCTAAAGCTACACAAAGGATGACAAATAAACCAAGAAACCCAGCAAACCAGCAATTTTAGAGTAATGTTTCCTTTCAGGTGCCTGCACTTTGTATTATGTAGCCGACTACTACTTCTCTGATAAGTATGCTGTCTTTATACACACACACACAGACACACACACCATTTTTCTTGATCAAAATGAAAATATAAATAGTAGTGCACTCTGTTGCTTCCACTATTTATCTGCAGTTTACAGCGTTGCAATTTCAGTATCCTTTTATTTGGGGAACTGCATCTGTGAATGACTGATTGGATTGAAAGCAGATATTAGCTGTGACAACTATATTATACAGCATTATGCTTTAATGAAGTTAGGTACTATCCAAAGTACAATAAAGTGTTATAAGTGTAATAACACGTCCCAGCTGGACATAACCTCTCGTCTTCTAACTGCTCACCACACTGTATCTCTTTACTAGGTTCATGTGTCTGAAAAGAGAGGCGTTCACATAGAAAAACATGGTGTGATCAATCCCTGGTCGATACTGTAATGTTTTTAAGTGGATCGTATATACTGTATAGTATTGTTACGCACTTTTGTTTCCATCGACTCATACGACTTATTAACATGTACTGCTTATGTTATTGTGTTTATTACGATAAAAGGCAAAAGAAAGAGCACACCACGCTCAAACTATTAAGGGCTTTCAAAAATTTTTTTTTTTTTTTTTACACCAATCAGAATGTTTTGCTGCTTTTGCAAAAAATGTTTTTGAAATGAAAATTTTGTAATATTTTTGAACCACTGTGATTTGTATAAAAAAAATTTAAAAAAAATCTAGAGATTTTTTTTTTCTTTTTTGCCATTTCAGTATTTTAATGTTTGACATGAATTTTATTAAAACTATTAATCTTTTGCTGTTTCCTGGGATGGATGTCATTGTGTATTTTTTTTTGTTTTGTTTTGTTTTCATGACAAAGCACCGACCTCTCTGGGTTTCCACAATAAAAAGCATCTGTTTTCTTTTTAGAGTCAATAATAATAAGACTGGTCATGGGTTCAAAAAGTGTAGTAATAACAGAGTAAACGGTTTTAATATATATACATTTGTATACGCTAAATTGCCACTACATCAGGCATACCTGTTCAATTGCTTGTTAGTGCAAATATCTAACCAGCCAATCACATTACAGCAACTCAGTGCATTTAGATATGGTCAAGACGAGAGTTCAAACCAAGCCTCAGAATGGGGAAAAAAGGTAATTTCAGTCATTTTGAGTGTGGCATGGTTCTTGGTGCCAGATGAGCTGGTATGAATATTTCAGAAACTGCTGATCTACTGGGATTTTCCCACACAACCATCTCTAGGGTTTACAGAGGATGGTCTGAAAAAGAGAAAATCTCCAGTGAGTGGCAGTTCTCTAGGTAAAAAAAAGGCCTTGTTGATGTCAGAGGCCAGACTGCTTCAAGCTGATAGGACGGCAAGGGTGTGTCAGATAACTACTTATTACAACCAAAATATTTAGAATTGCATCTCTGCACACAGCCTACTTGAGTATTGTTGCTGACCATGTCCATCTTTTATGACCACAGAGTACCCATCTTCTATTGGCTGCTTCCAGCATGAAAACACACCATGTCACAAAGCTCAAATCATCTCAAACTGGTTTCTTGAACATAATGAGTTTACTGTATTCAAATGGCCTCCACAGTCACCAAATCTCAATCCAGCAGAGTACCTTTGGGATGTGGTGGAACAGAAGTTTTACATTATGGATGTAAAACTACACTCACCCATCCAAATCATTGAATTCATGTGTTCCAATCATTTCCATGTCCACAAGTGTATAAAACCAAGCACCTAGGCATGCAGACTGTTTCTACAAACATTTGTGAACAAATGCATCACTCTCACGAGCTCAGTGAATTCCAGTGTGGTACCGTGATAGGATGCCACATGTGCAACAACTCCAGTTGTGAAATTTCCTCACTACTAAATATTCAGCCAGGAAGTGATAGGCCACGTAAAATCACAGAGCGGGGTCAGCAGATGTTGCAGCGCATAGTAAACAAAGAATGTTTCCATAAGCTTGATGAATCTGTGCCACAAAGAATTAAACCAGTTCTCAAGGAAAAAGAGGGTCCAGCCCAGCACTAGCAAGGCATACCTAGTAAAATGGCCAGTGCCAGTATAACTGAAGGATTTATTTAGACAGTTAGAAATATTTAGAAATGCAAATACCACTGAGCAATACAAATTACCATTTTAGCTGACTATTGAAGTACACTGTGTTTCTAGAGGCTAACTCCAGCTTTATTCTTTTTATTCAATGACACTTTACACTTACCAGTTTTAAAGGGGATTACATCAAAGTGGTCTCTAGTATTAAATAATCTGAAGTCCAGTGCATTATTAAATACACTTTGTAAAAGTGTCACACAGTGATGACATTATTTTGAGGAGAGTTCCAGTATATTTCCAAATGTATACCTAAAAACTTTATTATACAAGATACAAAAATGATAATACAATACAATAAATTCTAAAAGCTACTATAATGCATTATTACATCTGAAAAAAGAAACAAACAGCAGGCCATTCTTTGCCCTTCCCTTTTGTCCTTCGCAGCCGTTTTTCTGAAGCCTTTAATGTTAGTTTGGTGCAGATGCGCCACCTAGTGGAAAGAAACAAATGCGCAGTTGTAATAGAAGAAGACACTACCTCTTAAGCAAAGAAGTCATAGATCTTTGTCCTATGTATTAAAAGAATCAGCTTAAAAATAATAAAATCGTTTTGTGCCTTAGATAAGCCATAAAGTTTTAATCATAATGAAAAGAAGATGTGGCTGCAGGGTGAACACTGAAATCTCCAGTGCTTGACCCGAGCACTTTCTGAAGGAAGAATGTGACATTATAACAGCTAAAATTAGTATAATAAATACCCGAATAGCACATTATCAGCAACCATTTATGATAGTGCTGTTGTATTTGAATGTGTGCGTGTCTTTTTATAAACAGTGGAGGCCCTAGGAGAGAAAAAAAGATCCCCAAATATATAGAGGTATATATTCTGTCTAACATGCATTTATTCCCTTATGGCTTTTTGTGTCTTTAAAACTTTAAATAAAAGAAAGACCTAATTAGCAGCTGTCATTAAGTGGCCCCCTGAACACACGCACATCATCAAGATCATCATGATGTGAGCTGAGCTTTTAATAAAGTCTGGCTGGAGATCACAGGAACCCACAGAAACTTGAGGCTGCCATGGAGATGTTAAGTGATTTGTTTGATGATCTGTGACTTTACTGACAAGAGAACGTGGTGATTGCAGGGAGTGAAATTTCCGCATCCATGTGCAGTCTTGGTGTGAGTCTGCGTGAGCGTGTGCAAGTTACAGTCACAGGCCTTTAAAATACACCAGTCACGCTGTCTACCAGCAAATGTTTAACAGCCAATGATGTGCATCAGTTCTCCTTTCATCTTCTTATAAATGGAGGAACTTATGAGCTTTTATTTCTAGCAGCAACCTCAACCTCCACGCTCACTAGCGTCAATCTGAACACTGATTACAGACCTTTATGCTACGTCAGCTGTGGGTTGTGTTCATATTTCCCACAAACTTTGCCCCTGTTTCTTTTGCACCACAGCATCATTGAACACTACTTCAGAGTCACAGACACGTGCTGACATCACCACATCTGGCTCTCATTTCCTTGGCTTCTCCTGGAACAGATAAGATGAGTTGTATTTCAAGCACAAGACACTGTTGTACAGCGGAGGACAGCACAAATTGATTGAGTTTGGTGTTGTCCTCAAACTGCTTGTTTCGCCTACAAATTTTGCAGATGAGTGAACCTCTGCTCACCTTTACGTCTGAGAAACTCTGCCTCTCTAAGATGCTCTTTTTATACCCAGTCATGTTACTAACCTGTTGCCAATTAACATGATCAGTTGCAAAATATTCCTTCAGCTGTTTCTCTTTAGCACCGCTTACTTTTCCAGCCTTTTGTTGCCACCGTCTGCTATCAAATTCAAAATAAGCTAATGTTTTTCATGAAAAAGTCAAATGTTTCAGTTTAAATGTGATATGTTTTCTGTGTTCTATTATTAATTAAATTTGGGTTTATGAGATTTGCAAGTCATTCTGTTGCACAGGATCCCAACTTTTTTGGAATTGGGGTCGTAGTTTCAGGGCTTCAAAGCTTTCAAGGAAACCACACACACACACACACACACACACACGAACACACACACACACACAAATGGGCGCATGATATCAACATTTTATATTCAAAAAATGGACAAATTTCTAATACCAAATTAGATCAATTGGTTTAGTGATGGAGCATTACTTATTTTGCCCTCCTTAGAGTATGTTTAATTTACATGATGTTTCTCTAGCTCTCCCCAAGGTCTGCTCTATAGACAAAACTCCCACCCCCTCCCAAATTCCTGTACACATCTTCAGATCAGGGCCTCTCACAGTTTATGAATACTTTATCATTCTGACACTGTGGCTTAATTTAAGAGATATTTTTGTTTTGGCAAGCAGTCATTGAAATCCCTTTTAAAACACAAATTGATGGTTTCTATATTCCTGTAAAATCCTGCTATTTGTTTAGGCTTGTCATCATTTCTGTGCAAAAATCTTGAGCCAACCCTCATAGGGGCCAGACTTTCTTGTCATTTTTAAACTGTTCTTGAGCAAAATTTTTCTTCTGAAGTCGGCTGCTTTTTCTCTCATTTTCAGTCCAGTCCTTGTACCCGATCATTTTCAGAGGAATATTTTTTTGTGCTTGTTAAGCCACTTAACATTCCCCTATGAAGCATTCAAGCGTAAAAAAGGCATCTAACTCAAGGGAGGAACCAGTGGTGTTCTATATATAACAGAGAACTTAGCAAAGAACCTAATTTAAATTTTGTCATTTGAGACTTTGTCACCAGCAGCCCATTGCAAAAGCACATCATTTGTTCCCATTTGTGTAGTTTATTCCACAAAGATAACACAGTTTCACCGGAGTAAACTCCTATTAGCTGAAAACTTATTTTGGCATGTTACGCAGTGTGTTCTTAAAAATGTCTGAGGAATCTGGACAAGTGGAGGACAAAAGAAGAAGCAACAGGCCTAAAATACTATCTACAGCAGATGAACAGTATCTGAAATTCATGTCCTCAAGAAACAGGAAAAAAAAATCCAGCAAAGACCTGACACAGGACCTGAGAGATGCATCTGGTCCTTTAGTTGATCTATCTACTGTTCACTGAAACCTCATCAGAAATGGCCTCAGTGGAAGGGTGGCTGTCAAAAAGCCATTCTTTAGAAGGGAAACAGGGAGAAATGGGTGAGGAATGCCAAATTGAACAAGAACTGGATTGAAAATGAGTGGCAACAGGTCTTATTGAGTGATGAATTCAAAATTTTGGCTCACATTTTCATCAGTATGTATGGAGGTGGTCCAGAGGGAGGCACAACATTGACTGTCTACAGCTATCTGTTAAAGAAAATGGTGAAGGCTTTGTCTGTCATTTCCCATTTTTCCCAGCAAAATCTAAAGAAATGAGGGGGGTGTCTCAAGACTTCTGCACAGAAACGAGGAAGAAGTCAAAAGCTCATTCTCAGTGAGATAAAGTGAAGAGAAAGGAGCGCGCCAATATGGAAAATCGCTCTTTAGCAGTTGCAGAAGTGAAAATGTGATTTAGAACCGAACAAAACACATGCATGGACATTCAGACTCACACACACATTTGCATTCACACTGAGGCCCAAGGGAAAGATATCTCAAAGCTGTTGTGAAGGCGCATAGCTGAGTAGTGACCTCACCTTGAAGCCTGATGAGAAGACGTCCAGATTCACAGAACATGTGCAGAGCCCCATCGCTACCACCCTGTCTCTCTCAGGCAAACAGCAGGTACATTTTGTTGAAAGAACTCTGGCTTTTCTTTTGTTTTCAGATTCTGCATGTCTGAGTTGTTTTCTTAGCTTCTAAAGCCTGCCAAGGCACCTGAACTGACCTCAGTTATCTTTTAACATTGGTGTTCAGATGTCAGATAAATGTGTGTGCCTTACTGACATATCACTTATGACCTGTGTAACTGCTCAGTTCCACTCTTCGGTTTTATTAGTGAGCCTCACCCACGTCCACCTCAATATAAGAAAAATACTCAAATGAAATACTGAAAGGATCATGACAATCTACTAAATTAAATAAAGTGATGACATGGCAGTCACAACAGTAAATAATTAAAGCTCAGTCAAGTGCCTGACAAAGACTTATCAGGCTGTCCTAAATGCTCCCTGGACTAGAAAGAGAGAGCATATTTCTCCCATATTGGCTTCTCTTCATTGGGTCCCTGTTAAATCCAGAATTTAATTTAAAATCCTTCTACAGCCCCACATTATCTTAAAGACCTCATAGTACTGTATCACCCCAACAGAGCACCTCACTCTCAGGCTGCTGGCTTACTTGTGGTTCCTAGGATACTTAAGAGTAGAATGGGAGGCAGAGCCTTCAGCTTTCAGGTCCCTCTTCTGTGGAACCAGCTCCCATTTGGATTTGGGGGACAAACACCCTTTCTATTTTAAAGATTAAGCCTAAAGTTTACGTTTTTTTGATCAGAACTTATTGTAAGGGCAGGATCAGGTGACCCTGAACAATTAATTAGTTATGCTGCAATAGACCTGGGATGCTGAGGGATTTCCATGATGCACTATTTCTTCTCCATTCACCTCTTGTAACTCTATGTGTTTATACACCACTCTGCATTTAATCATTAATCTGTGTCTCTCTTCCACAGCATGTCTTTAGTCCTGTCTCTCTTCCATCACCCCCAGCCTGTCGTGGCAGATGACTGCCCCTCCCTGAGCCTGGTTCTGCCGGAGGTTTCTTCCTCTTAAAAGCGAGTTTTTCCTTCCCACTGTCGCCAACTGCTTGCTCATAGGGGGGTGTTTTGATTGTTGGGTTTTCTCTGTAATTATTGTAGGGTCTTTACCTTACAATATAAAGCACCTTGGGGAGATTATTTGTTGTGATTTGGCGCGATATGAATAAAATTGATTTGAACTGTTAACAGCTACTGACTTTAATTGTTAATTTAATGATTTGCATGGAAAATAGGACCATAATCACTAAGGTCTGACTTGTATGAAATATAGCTGCTGCAAAAGGTTGGAGGCATTCCTGCAGCTCATATCGTAAAATAATAAATTTACAACACGAGGTTGCATTTATGACTTGAACAGAGGATTTAAAACCATTGCAAGTGTACAGACACTCATAAACTGGCAGCATGCTTTCACATGAGTGGGCATGCAGGTCCTTAGCTCTAAAAGTGCGCAGACACCACTAATGCGAAACACATTACTCCTGTAGAAAAACGGGAGGAAAAAGCTCAAGCTCTGACCCCTTAACTCCAAATGCATCTCTGACCTTTTCACACAGCCCATCAGGTCGAAGGACACATAAACCTGTCGTGCAAGTCTTGAGACACTCCAGGAAAGATTTGGAGTTATCCATGACTATAATGAAGTAGGCTTTTTAGTGTCAGAAATTTGTTTTGCCAATCATGAGGGAAATTGTGCTTTCTGTGTTATGTAACCATAAGATGGAGGAAGAGTTACTGATTTTCCAAAGAGACAAAAAATCTTATTCTGAGTTTAAGACTAATGTAGGAAACTCTTCAAGGATGTTACTGTCACTGGGCCACTCAGCACTTTGTCACTCACACTTAAACTATTGGTTTAAGGAGACCACTGGGTTTAAGCCGTGTCAGGAAAGCAGGAAATTGGACAAAAAGTCTGTCACAACTGGATAAGAAGTTTCAGTACAAGAGGAGAAAATCCCCATTAGCTGGTACACACACACACATATACACACATGCAAATCCCCACCGGACAAACAATCAACTCCAAGCAGAGGAAATGCCAAGGTTTTCTGAACTAGAGCAGAACAGTTTTGCAGCTGAAAGGCTGGATGGGCAGGAGAGCCTCTAATAGCAGGAAGTTGTAACAATAATAGCGGTATGGGGATGTCATGCCCCCTGTCCTCATGGCATGCAAGTTCCAGGCCAAAAAAGCTGAGCCCGAGTGTGCTGCAATTCTTAAACCAGGGGTTTACCAAGCGTAGGATCTGTGAGGAGATCATTTCTAAAAATAAATGACACAGTGATATTTCACAGTTACAAACTATCGTGTCAGATTTGTGCCAGTATTTGACTTGTTATTTAGTTGATGGACACACCAGAAAGCTATCCTCTATTATTATAATAGAGGTCATCTCTAATTGTAGTCTTCTGTTAATGTATAGACTTACATGTATTAACTGTTTCTCTGACAGTAAAAAATATAGCCAAGGAAGAAGTGATTGCAGTGAGTGACTGTGTCAGTTCATGTGCTCAGGAGAATTACTCAGCCATTATAAATTATTTCCAGGTCTAAAAAAAGTGAATAACCCTGCAAAGCATATTAAATGATTGGGGGGGGGGGATGACACAAAGGTACATTTTATGTGGGCATATGTAGCCTGAGCCTAACACATCAGAACATAAAACCCTGTGACTTTTATCCTCTGCATCTGTCCTGGATTACCTAAGAGTGGCTGCTAAGTAAATTAAAGAGCTCAGGAACATTCCTATAATCCAAGATCTTAAACTCCTGTGCCACTGACCCACAGGCAAATACCAGTGCATGAGTGTGCGTGCATGCACATTGATGTGTGTGTTTGCATGTCTAGAGGGAGTGCCTAAGAGTTCACAGCTCCTCTAAGTGTGCATGTGGGAGCCTGTGCATGAATGCATGGCAGTGTGTGTATTTATGAGCTTGTGGACAGTGTGTGTGTGTGTGGTTGGGCAGCAGCTGAACAGGACCCCAGCTGTTAAACACTGAAACAGCCTCCTTTTTAAAATATATATATATGTGCAGCCTGCTTCAGACTTCAGTTCCCATGAAATTGGTCCTTCTTTGGCTTATTGAGAGATCCCCTGCACTGTAAATGGCTTCTCCGGAGTCTGCCAAGGACCAGTGGGGTCCGATTCACAGAGAATCAGAGACACAAAGCCAGAGTGACAGATCCAAGGCTGCCGCACTGCCCCACAGCCCCTCTAAGCATCAGAGATTACCATTATGAGTCTTTTTGGTTCATAGTTTTCTCAACAATAACTTTTTAGTGGAGAGAGAAAAAACTTACAAAATAATTATGTTTATAGCATTGCTTCAAGCTGTGGCCTCTCAGTTAGGTAATAAGTGTCGGCAAGTTAGGATACCGAAAACATCTCGCTTTTCACCAACCGTGCAGCTGAGAGGCCGTGTTCCTCTACTGAACACTTTTCTCCCAAGTGACCAGCGAGTGCAGTCATTAGGCTTTCCACTCTGTTAACGGGAGGTGGGGCGCTCTCCATAAAAACGCATTCTAACGAGCTGCACAAAGACCAGCGTGCAGTCCCAGTCTCCTCCACGCTGTGAGTGCGCAGCACAGATCGCTCCATTTGGAACTAAAAGGGCCGAATTGAATGAACCTGGATACATTTACTGCGGTTTTCTCTGCCGAACCTCAGTATTCCGCTGTGACTGTTCTCCGGCAGATACTCTAACCCCGAAAGCCATCGGGACCCGTGAACAGAGAAGCTGCGGGAGTGGTCTGGAAACTTTTGCCACAATGAGCAAGGGAACGGTCAACCTTGATACCTACAGCCTGTCGCTGCTCACGGCCAAAGAGGACATCCTCAACCCCCGTTCTTCCACGAACTGGTAACACATATTGCTTTTACACAAATCTGCATCTACCAGCCACACCTGAGATTGTCTTTTTTTTCATGACAGAAGACCGAGCGCCAACTTTGTTCTTCTTTTAGTATTTATAATGTGACAGCCGGGGCTGTAAGTAGAATTAGTAACTTTAATAAAACTTTAATGTTCTCCATCTTGTTTTCCATCCTGTCGTAGCCGTTGCGTAAGAAGAGGCTAGATTTAAGCTAATCCAGTGACGGATACGGAGGTGGCCAGCACTGGGACCGCACGCAACCTGCACCGTATTTTGCAAGTCCCGCGATGTCCTGAGCAAGCAGGGTGATTTAGTGGTTTTGCACGGCAGTGGGATGCACCGACTTTAATTGCCGTTCATTACGCACGCCAGGCGGGTGGCGGGGCTCGCAGTGCGCAGCACCTGGCTCTGCGTGACTCTGATATTCTCCCCCAGGAGTTGTGAGGCGTCACCGGATCGTGTTTCTGCAGATGTGCTGATCCCTGACATGGGTTGTCTTTCAGGGAGAGGCTCCTTGAAAAGCAGCACTGTGTAAATGAGTAACACCATATGACCAGTGAGACTTATTAATATGTAAAGCGATGGCTAAGGAGAAATATTACAGGCCAGGGGTGCAGCTAAATGCTCAGCCAGTATTCAAACTAAATTCACAGTTTAGGAAAATTCAGTCAGTTGTTTTAGTGGGAGAACAAGTTTTAGATTTCATCTTGAATTCAAAAAGTTAATGACTCTTTAACACTGAGAAACTTAATATATTGATTAAGTTCTATTAATTCTGGACTGGCTCATGTAACCTGAGCACCTGACACTTAGGGTTTGGCTGGTCTGTGGCTGTGATGATCTACCCTTTTTAGAAACAATTCCAGTCTTCCACTGTACTCGTCTTCCTCTTTTTTTTCTATTTTGTTTACATCATGCATGTGTTTAGTAATCCTCAGATATGAACAAGTTATATCTTGCTATACCCGGTTAGTGAAGAAAAAATCTAATCAAATAAATGCACGTGAATGTCATTCTCTCTCGATGAAGTCATGGTTTAGAAAACAAAACAAAACAAATCCAAGGCCCCAGCTCACACGTGCTCAAGTGGAAGTCGAGGACAGCTTTGGTCCATCTCTGTTTCATCTTCCTCTGCCTCAAACCTCTCTCCCCGCCCACTTTCTCCCTACATTCTTCCTGGCTTCAATTTGGAACTAACAGCGCCATTCAGGAAATGAGTTTCAGAGCGCTGTGAGTTAACCATGACAAGCTGAAATCTGACAGCTTCATGAATGGGGTGGAAACACTTTTCCCCATCCAGACAGATCTTTCTCAGTTTCCATTCTTTCTTAATTTTGGCAAATCTCTCAGTGTTTCCATGTTCAGAATAACTTTTTTGTCCCATGGTAAGTGCTACATGCTGACTCTTCACTGAACCAGCATTTCCTCATTTGAGAGCATTACCCCGTAGTTTCGCTGAATAACAACTCTCAATTGGGTCTCTGCCAATGAGGGGGCCTGAAACAATTCCACAAACATGTACGGATGCATATGCCTGCGATTATATCAGAGAAAAATAGCAAAGAAAGAAAAAGACACTTTTTAACTTCCCACTTCCAAAGAAGAAATGACTGCTGTGACTGAATAGAGAGGGTTGTGTGTGTGTGGGGGGGGGGGGGGGGGCATTGTGATGTCATAATTCCCACTGTCAAACTATTTAGCCCATCCCTGTGTGTGTGTGTGTGTGTGAGAGAGAGAGAGAGAGACTGTTAGAGAAATTTCAGTGTGCATGTGAGTTTTTACATCAGTGTATTTGTTTCTGGATGTGCACACGCATCCTGCAGAGACTATTGAGTTTAGGGTGTTGGGAAGTTTTCATGGGGGCTTGTTGTGCTGAATGATCCCACCCCCACTGTGTGGCCTTGAGATCCCCGTGTGTATTATCTAATGACCTTCTGTCCTGAATGGGAAACAGACCCTTTGTGGGCGAGACACTGTAGAAAAGAGGGGCAGTTTCAAAGCATCCATCATTGAGACCTCTCTGCTCAACAGACAGCCTTGGAGGTCTGTGTTTAGTCTCCTAGACTGCTCAAGACTGCCAGTGGCGAAGCTGTGTTTGCATGTGTTTTAAGAGCGAGAAATAAAAGGAAATTGTTAGAATTTATCTTTCCAATAAAACTATGTAATTTTATGCATGGTAAGAAGTCATAGTTTACATCATTAGCCTTTACTTTTTATGCTGTGCAACACAAAGTTGTTGTTCAGGCACCTCTAAGGCAGCGTAAATACGAGTAGCTTGCCAGGAGTTGTTTAATGTTTATGGTGTTGTTTCAGCCACGCAAATCATAATGGATAGGAATTCATTTTAATTTGTGACGTGTTTTCATCAGAAAGGGTGTGGGCTATATCCAAACATCTGTAGCCCTGGGCAAGTTAACACATTGTTTTTTGTCAACATTATTCTTGCAGTTCACACTTTGTTCTGTCTGCAGTTAGATAGCGACATATAAAGCAAATATCTGATTTCACTGTAGTAGTTTCTTTTATGGTAAGCACAGTGAGCTTACTTGTAATAAAATGTTCTATATGAATAAAACTGACAGTGACACGCTAACTGAACGATTCAGTTTAGTTAGTGTTCACCAGTCACTCTTGGCTGCACCCATTCCTGATTGGTTTTCTAGTCCAGTATTTTATTTCCATTCATTAAAGAGATATTTGTCATTAAGGTGAGATGAAATTGTTCCTAAATTGCTAAAAGTCCCCCTCTGATTTGAAATGATGTATTGTTGAGTGATGTAACGCCTTCATTTGTGATCTGTTTTTGGCAGGAGTGTAGCAGCCAGGTGATCTGTCATCAAATGTTAATGGTCGCAGAATTACAGGCATTACGTTTCAGCAGCGCTGCTTTGAAGAAGAAATTCACCACAGGCAACATTTATTTTTAAAGACATCCAGGAAAACTTCATAAATTATATTCAACATGTTAGATTATTATTATATATTATCTTTAAATCATTTGTTTATAGTGCTACTTTGGGGCAGTATGTGGCTCAGGTGGTAGAGTGGGATAGTGAATCCTGAGTTGCCCTCCCGATGCATCCATCAGTGTATGAGTGTATGAATGTAGGATTAAAAGCACTTAGGCACAGAAAAAAACGTGAATGAGGCAATATGCACGGCAGATATGTAGGTAACTTTGGCCTCCACACACACCTGTTGTGTCATCTTTTGTTTTTGTTAAACAGTATTCGTAGTGTAGTGTCGTTGTTGAAAATCAACAGAAAGGTGGTAGAAAGTTGTTTGGCTGGAAATGAAATCTCGCACCCTGCTGGTACTGCAGCTTACTGCAACTTACTGCAAATTCATACATTTCACACCTAGGACAGGCAAAGCATGACATCCACACGATGTCCTGTAGTGGATGGGCGGCTCTATTACACGCTTTGTCGTGACACTGGCTTGACCATTCCTCTATTAAGGTTTTAAAAGTCACAGGGAAATGTAAGAAATTGGCATCAGCCATTCATATTTAAGAAGCGACACATTATCCCTCCTCTCTAGGCGTGTAATCTCCTGTGAAGGAACTCTCCTGTTAATGATAAATGGGACTGGCCTTATTACAGCATAGGCTGTTTGTGTTGCTCCAAAAGTTCCACAGGCTCATGCATGATTAACTGACACCTAAACAGTCGCTGGGTCTCAAGTTACTTTCTGGATGGAGTCCACCTGTGTTGTAGGGCTGTGTGTGTATGGATGTGCACACTTCAGTGCTTCTGCCTGTAAATAGTAATAAAGTATGGTTAACACTGTTATCAGGAAGCTAATCCCTGCTTAAACTTCTCTGCGCAGGTTCTGCTTTTTGTTCAGTTCCTGAATTATCCAGTCACCTACCTGTCAAAAACCCCCAGGAGCACAATAATTCTAGCTTTTCATACACACACATATTGTTGTGTAATTTTACCTCAGTAATTCTCAGACCTTTCTATGCTGAAACAATTCCTGTTGATCACCTTACTGCGAAAACACACAGAAAGAAACCGAGCAGTCTGGTTGGTTTCCTTTCGCTGTTGAGGCTTCAAAGGTTGCACAGTTGCTTCCAGGCTGACTGATAACAAGTCACATCTGATTGATCTATGATATAAATAGCAGCGTACTGTAAATAGGACATCAGAGGTGAGTACATTGGGCCATAACCAGTGTAATCTCTGTCGCAGCGTCACAGGCTCTGCGAAATGCAGTCGTTTTCTTTGTTGCATAGACACATGAATCTTATCCAAAGAAACATGCATCATTCCACTTATTTATGCCTTAACAGTAAGAGTACAACAGTAGGTTCTTTGGCTAGACACTGCGGCACTTGAACACTAACTTAAGCTGATCGGCGCACAACTGGAGCCAGTGAAGTGCTTTTTGTGTGATAGTAGGCCAGAGATTATACGCACCAGTGTTCTGTTAGGGCACATACTTATCAGGTTTTTGTTTAATGTTATTTCAGCAGAATTTCCTGTCATGTTAGAAAAAACAAACAATTCCACAGTGCTGTGTAGGCTGTAGTTTCTGCAGAGCAGTACCCTCAGCTTGTCTTGCTTGCTTGTGTGAGCAAGTTTGTGGGTGGCATGTTTGAAGATGATGACAATGATAGCTATAATGGCTGTTGTATGTCTCCCTGTTTAGATGAACTTAGGGAATGATTTGAGCGGTTATCACTAAACAACTGCTTTCTTCTCCCTTAAATGTTGTTTAGATTCATCTAGGGTCTGAGATGAGGCTGCAGGCTAATGGTAGGGTTTAGGCATGGTGAGACATGACTACAGACTGTTAAACTAGATGTGTGTATTGTGCCTGTTTGCCTACACATGTTTGGGTTTCTTAGTATGCAAACTATTGTTTGGAAGGTCCCAAACTGGCACTGTGCTCAAGTGTGACCTGTAGTTGCCCCACGGAAAATGGAAAATATTGGTTCCGTGTCATTCCTGTTGGTTTCAGGTGTCAGTTGTGAACGAAGTAAAGAGCGTTCACCTCGAAAAACGCTATTGTATGCAGAAGCTTTTTTATCTTTTTTATTGTAGCAAAAGTTTTTGTATTAAAATCATCGTAAACAATAACCCTCAAAGTATTTTGTCAGCCCTCCTTACACCTGACCTTTCTGTCAAATTCTCCTTTTGTTCATTCAAGTGTCTCACATCATTCGATCTGCCCGTTGCCCATTGTTTCCAGTGGCACTCTGTCCTTTTCTGTGCCTACACCAGTGGAGGCCACAAATGTGTTATTGTTTGCCTTTGTAATTCAAAGTCTTCAATGCACTGCTGCAAAAATTGGCCAGTTTCTTTGTGGAGCTATGATTTTCTTCATACAAATGTTATTAAAAAAAAACCCCATAGAGGCAGCATTAAATGGGACTGCCTGTTCAGCTAATGGGCCTTGCACATAGACAGGGTATTATTTCCAAGGGCGTGTCAGATAGCTGTCTAAAGACATCTGTATTTAAGTGTTTCTTCAAACATTGGCATGAGAATGAAAACAGTGAATACAGTGTGTGTCCTGAGCCAACTGATGGACTTTTAGGGGGTGTCCGAGCAATTATGTAAATACCAGAACTCACAAATATGATGAAAGTCATATAATAGTATTATCTCTCTCATAGATCCTTATTGGAGAGATAAAAAAGAACCGAAGGTTATTCCACTTGTACAGTCAGATCTATAAAGAATTGTACTTCTTTAAAAAGTATGAATGTGTTTTAAAGTATATTGCTTTACTCTAGTATCTTCTTTTAAAACCTAATGGACACTGACAGTACAGAGCTTAAATGAATTTTGAGAATGTGCACGGAGAGTCATGTTGTCATGTTCCATGTTCCTGTGGCTCATTTACTTGAGTGTGCCAAGCACAACACAAGCAGTGTCCGACAGTCACAAAGTGCTTATCGTAATTGTAATTCTTAAAGGAAATGGAATTTTTAAAAGAAAACCTGGTGCCTGCTTTCCCAACTTTTGGGTCTAAATTATTGCACCAGCAATTGGAGAACATTTGTATTGTAATCGGAAAGGGCTTATATTTGTCAGGCTCATATTATTGGTGATTTTAATATTATCCTTCCCTGCTTTTGAGTATACTGGTCCCATCCATCCATCCATCCACCCATCCATCCATCCATCCATCCATCCATCCATCCATCCATCCATCCATCTTCTTCCACTTGTCCAGTTCGCGGTTGCACGGTTGCTGGAAACTATCCCAGGGATAAGGTTACTGATCCCAGGTCAACAAAATATCTTAAGCTAATCACTAGTTCTGGTAAAATCAACAATGCTCATTTTTGTGATTCTTTTCAAATATTTAGTTAAAGTTAAAAATAAATAAATAAATTAATGCATTTTATTTAATTTCTGTGTTGGCTCACTACCTCAGACTCAGTGGACAATTTACAAAGTGGTCTCACCTCCTCCTAGTCTCAGTCCTTTTCAAGAACATCAGAGGATGAACTGCAGGAGGAGGTAAAGAGGTGAATTTGTGCTGTCATCCATAAAATATAGAAGTTTATTTTTTTCGAAAAACAGTAACTATCAAGTAACTATGCTATATTATGAATAATATTTATTAAACCACGTACACACACACACACACACACACACACACACACACACACACACACTCAATGTCAGAATTTCGAAATACATAGCCTTCCTCTTGCAGCTCTCCCCTTTGTCCTCTCGGTTCTAAGCGCCACCTACCAAATAAGCACAGGTATATGCATGTTCTCTATGAAACCTAAAAATGAGTCAGTGACTTTTGGCTTCACACCGTATGCTTCCCAGGTGAAAGTCCTCTTCTTAACCCATTCCACCACTGAGTCATACCTACTTCAAGTTACTCATCTGGTCTAAAGATATCTGTATCTCTGAAGTCTCCCAGCACGGGCTTGACTTTGTAAAGCCATAAAAGTCTAGGTCCATTCCAGAGCAACTTACAATATGTTGTAATAAGTTATTACGTTTTTATTACGGCATAATATGATTGCTATAATTACTTTATTTTAAATTTAAATATTCATTATTACAGGCTTTTGTCTTCAAAGAAAAGTCAAGTTTATTTATCTAGCACATTTAACACAAAAACAGTTGAACCAAAGTGCTGTACATGAATTCAGAATAAATTTAGGACCAAATCATTGTACATAAATTTAGAATTAAGAATCAATTTAGAACCAAATTGGCGACTAATGGTGGCTAATTGTGCAGACTTTGGAAACCACACAGAAATTTGTGTGGTTACAGGTTAACAAGTGAGTATCTAATCAGGAAGGGCTGATAGGTTTTCATTAGTACTTTGATCCAAGATTTTATAGTAGATGATGAATAATCATATAGAGCCATCTGGGAGATATTATACTACTGAGTTTTTCTTAACTTTGCACTAAACTGAGAGGCACAGAACAGTATCTATTGATTCATTACTGGCAATTCTAACATTAACTAGTCTTTTAAGGCCACATCAAGTAGTAAAACATGACGACAAGTTGTCACTCATTCTTTATTCCTTTCGGATTACTTCACTGGCACTTTTCATACACATTTGAGTTCACTGACATGCAAATACATATGCACGCACTGGCCTCGCAGACACTGTGAGGTTTCAGGAGCTGTGTTTGTTGAGTTGTTTAAGCAACTGCTTCTTTTTTACTATAGTTACAAAAGAGCTCCCTGCTTATAGTGATGACATTCTCTGGCTTAACTCTTAGCATTTTGCAGCAAAGTAGCACTGAATGCGAGACTTCGACTGGGAACTCCATTTCCCTTTCTCCTGTCATGTTTGTTCACTTGCTGGCAGCGAGATTGAGTTGTGCGTCCTTGTGGAAAGTTGGGGGGACTGTGTTGTCGTGACGACCCTGGTGGGAAAGCTAGGTTGTTTGCTAAGAGAGAGTGAATGAATTGAGGGAGGTGAGTGGAGAGGGACTAAGCAGGATGGAAAGGGACTGCAAATGAATGAGGAAGCATACTTGGTTAAAAAACCCCAAAAATACAGGGGAATAATGAGATGAGAAAGGACAGCATGTGAGAGGAAGCAGAGAGAGGTGCAGCAGATGGAAGACCAGTTCAGGAGGGTGGTCTGGATGAGAGGTTTTTGAAAAGCTGAGCCAGCAAATTATAAAACCTAAAGAGGCAATAGAGTTGAGAAAAGATAAGAGGACAGGTGGAGAGGTGAAGAGGAATGAGAATAAGATCAGAGCATTCAGAGAAGTTGGAGAGAAGACGGGCTAAATGAGGTCCAAGTTGATCTTTAATACTTGAGAGTTTTCTTTGTTTAACTGAAGGAAATGCTTGAAGATAAGATGCCATCATGCTTCCAGTGGGCCTGTAATAACTGTAATATAGAGGAGGGAGGATGCTTCTGTGTGTGTTTGTGTGTGTGTGTGTGTATGGTGGTGTTGGACAGTATGGGCAGGAAATGCCAGAGTGATCCCAGTGGATCATGATTTTAGGAGATTTTTCCCTCTCCTCTCCTCTCCTCTCCTCTCCTCTCCTCTCCTCTCCCTCTCCTCTCCTCTCCTCTCCTCTCCTCTCCTCTCCTCTCCTCTCCTCTCCTCTCCTCTCCTCTCCTCTCCTCTCCTCTCCTCTCCTCTCCTCTCCTTTCCTCTCAATTCTGTTTCCATCCACTCCTCTATAACGCTCTGAACAAACCGTATACCTTCCAGACTAATAATGATTTACCCCATACAGACTCATGACAACTCGCAGTATTACTTTCATCAAAACTCTTCCCTCCATTAACCACATACTCCAGTGCACCCTTGGAAACCTCCAGCACACTTTGACTGCTTCCCATTGTGTTCAATTGTTGAAAGCGCCCTTCTCACCCTGCCCATTTATACTTTTGTACGTCCCCTAGTGCTTTTCATCGTTTTCCCCAGCGTGAACCCATCTTTGAGTGTCTCTTCTCCAACCAGAATATAACTCTCCACTGTGTGCCCTGCCACTCTTTAAGCTCCCACCGTCATGACATTGAACTTCCTGTATCCATCTTCTGTTGTTTGTAGCTTAAGTACTCCTGTCTTGTTGAGTAAAAAAAACAACAAAAAAAGGATGTGTTTTACTGCCATTTTACTACACAGCATGGAGGGAGATCACCATACTGCCCCACTTTATTTAAACAACTTTTTTGTCAAACAGCAATACAACTTCAAATTGCTTTTGTTTGTCTTCTCTCTGGACTGCTCTCTCCCTGCTGAATCCATACATGCCATTTGTCTTCGGAAAGGCTGCTGCGTTTCTGTGCGGTATCACGTGATGGTACTAAATTCTCTTTTCATATCCTTCTGAAACAGACACACGCACCCCGGCGCTACCTACCGTTCTTTAAAGCTTGGGTTATGTTACACACAGAGGCATGCTTTATAGGTAGTTACAATGGGGACAGCCTCTGCTTGCACACTAACTGGCTACTGTTGTCTGTAGATTAACTGAAGGCTGTAATGTGAGACCAGGTGTTGATCACTTGATCTCATAGTGCTCACGGCTGGCCGCCTGTGCCATTTTGTAGCCTTAGCATTAATCTTGTGTTTTGTCTGCATTTGTTGCAAGATTGTTGTTTCAGTACCTTGACTGCCATCTACTACACAGCAGCATAGTATTTGTCGCTCTTGGTCTCTTTGTCCATCCCCCAGATATTTTCCATCTGCCTCAGCACAGGGAGGGCTGTTTTTTTTTTTCTCACTGGTCCTTGGCAGTGACTTAATTACTTATTTGTTTAGTTTGTCGTATTCTAAACTTCTCTGGCTCCGTGTTTTGCTGAGAACAGATTTTTTTCCCTCTCCCCTCCTCCTTGCAGCATTCCATTCAGTCTCACCCCCTCTGCATGATATTGTATGCGATCTGTTGTTTGTTTGCCCAAGTTTTTCCTACATTATGTTTAGCTGCGCTTTCTGTTCTTTCTTATAATTTTACTCTCCATCGCCTCTGTCATTTCTCCTGCTATGTACTATATTCTCTAGGCCAAATAGCTTTAGTGCTCTGTAATAGTCTCCAGGGGAGTCTGATTTGTTCTCCACCCTGTCAAGTATTATGCACATCAGTCAGCATTACTCACAGGGTGGATCTGAGGGACTCTTATGGGTCACACAGGCAAGCATTAGCAATACGCAACTGAACGAAGTAAGATGCACATACA
>JAMQGT020004900.1:0-10939 GCA_024447675.2 Pterophyllum scalare | reverse complement strand
TATGTAACTGTACTTCGTTCAGTTACGTATTGCTGTGTTTCTTGTATGGACATTTTATAAGCAGGTGGAGGCGCATTGTGCAGCCTACATGGATAATGCTCAATGCTACAGTCTTCCCGGGAGTGGATGTGCTAGCAAATTCAGCACAAGCTCACACCATGCAAGAGCTACAGTGCTGTGAAAATGTATTTGCCCCTTTCCTGATTTCTTAGTTTTTGCATACATGTGTCAGATCATCAAACAAATGTTAATATTAGACAAAGAGAGCCTGAGTAAAATGCAGTTTTTAGATGATGACGTCATTTATTAAGGGACAGAAGTTATCCAAGCCTACCTGGCCCAATATAAAGCCAGTTGTCCCCTAAAGCTAATACCTGGTTGTGCCACCCTTGGCAGCAAGAACAACAATCAAGTGTTTGCGATAACTGGCAATGAGCCTTTCACATCACTGTGGAGAAATTTTGGTCCAGCCTTCTTTGCAGAATTGTTGTAATTCAGTCACACTGGGAAAGTTTTCCCAGCATGAATGGCCTATTTAAGTTCATGCAGGACTTTGATTAGGCCACTCCAAAACCTTGTTTTGTTTTTTTGAGCCATTCAGAGGTGGACTTGCTGCTGTTTTTCAGATCACCGATCCTGCTGCAATGAACCAAGTGCTCTTGAGCTTCGGGGCATGAACTGATAGCTGGACATTCTCCTTCAGGGTTTTCTGGTCGAGAGCAGAATTCACGGTTCCATCAGTTAAGGTCCTGAAGGAGCAAAGGAGCCCCACCATATTTGACTGTTCGTGTCGATGCTCTTTTTGTGAAATTTTGTGTTCGTTTTACCGCTGATGATAACGGGACTCAAAACTCCAAAGAGATCAACTTTTGTCTCGTCAATCCACGAACCCAAGAGCTACATCTGAGACTCTCAGTTAGCATGTGAAATGTTGAATTTCATGACAGTACAATTAGAAAAAGTCTTAACAAGTATGACTTGTTTGGAAGGGTTCCAGGAGGAAGGCTCTGCTCTCGGAAAAGAAGATGGCAGTGGGGCTGCAAACCACAGGACCTGTGGAACAGTGTCCTTTGGACAGACGAGGCGAAAGTGGAGATGTTTGACCATAATGCACAGCACCACGTTTGGAGAAAACCAAACACAGCACATCGGCGCAAACACACAGATCAAAGCACGGTCATGGAGGGGTGATGATTTGGGCTTTTTGTGCAGCCATGGGACCTGGGCACCTTACAGCCATTGAGTCAACCATGAACTCCTCTGTATACCAAAGTACTCAAGAGTGAAATGTGAGGCCGTACTGTCCGACAGCTAAAGCTTGGCTGAAACAGGGTTATGCAACAGGACAATGATCACAAGCACAGCAGCAAATCTACAACAGAACGGTGCCTCGATGGTCCAATCAAAGTCCAGACCTCATCCTCATTGAAATGCTGTGCTGGGACCTTCAGAGAGCTGAGCATAAATGAATGTCGCAAAAGCTCATTGAGCTGAAGAGGAAGAGTGGGCCAGAGTTCCTCCACAATAATGTGACAGAAAAACATTACTTCACATTATTAATGCTAAAAGTGGTTTTACAAGCTATTGAATCATGGTCTGCATAGAGACTTATAAAAACTTTTTACGACTATAATGGTGTAACATTTGTGTATGCAGTCTTCTCTCAAAAGCAGATCAAGGCATCAGAAATCTCAGAGGTCACTTTAATAGGGGGGAAAAAAAGTCTTAATTTATTCCACTTTGTCTTAATTTCATGGCAAACAACAGTTCAGTTCAGACAGAAAATCTGCAGTTTCAGCCCAAACTGTGAAGCCAGGCATAAATTCCCTCAGTGACACCCTTCAGCATCCCACCACCAACCTTCAGCTGCACATAGACCCACACATGCACGCACACTCTCTCGCAGGCACACACCTTGTACTGTCTTCAGCTATGCTCAATTATTAATGGATAAACAAAGAGCCGTGAACTGTGATGGGCTGTCGGCAGAATATTTTCCCCTCTCATATCTTGGAGGCCTAGGAAACATACACAAGAGCTGGCACTGTAAAGAGGAGGAGAAGCTTAAGGTCAAACCCACTCACCGCCTGGGATGCTTGCACACACACACACACATCTAAAAAACGCACATACACAACCAGATGAGCATGCATGTATTCACAAAACAGATACAAACAAACAGAAATCTGCGAGAAGCATAGAGTCTAAAAATGTCAGAGGGATGTGCCTGTGTGTGTGTGTGTCTGTGTGTGTGTGTGTGTGTGTGTGTGTGTGTGTGGAGGAAAGCGTGTGAGTCTCGGAGAGAAGTGGAGCAGATAGCTCATTTCCTCTACTGAGACGGTTAGCTGCCTTCTCTCTCAGGAGGTTGGCTAGCCAAGTGAAGAGTGTGCGCATGTTTGTGTGTGTGTGTGTGTCTGTGTCTGTGCGCATGTGTGTGCGTGCATGCACCCGCCAGGCAACAGACTCTCCTGGGTAAGGAAGGATGATGTAAGGCCAGTTCATCGCCTGCTCTTCATGCAGCAGCAATTCTTTAAAGGGTCTCTTACAGGTAAACAAAACAACAATAGTTTCAATTACTACATTTTAACAATCCCAGAGACCACAGCAGGAGAGATGATAAAAGAAATTCCTGCAGAAATGCCTTCCCGGCTGAGGTTTCTGTTTATCATTGTGGTTGTTTTGGTGATTTACAGGAAACGCTGCTTTGTTGATATCACCGCGTCCCTGCATTAACTGGGAAGTGACTCAAATGAGCCATGATGTCATTCTATGCTTTCTGTTAGCAGCACGGCCTCAGCTTCAGCGTCTGTCTCGTCAGTGTGTTTGTCGGTCTGTCTTTCCTTCTGTTTCGTTTTCCTCCGAATTTGCTAACACGCTCATCAGATCTGTGCGGTTTGGAGCATTTACTGTAATGATGATGTTGCCATAGCAGTGATGCAGGTATGCACATGCTGGCTCAGGGGTTGTTTTTTTTTCCTCTTCTTTTTGACCATGAAGTAAATCTAAGATCTTTATTTAATTGTTGCAATGGAGATGCATGGATATGTTTTCCATATGTTTCAGAGCAACCTCTTTGTTGGACTCATTGTTATCTTTTCTTTTTTTAATTTGTGGTTCGACTGCTTTTGTTGCAGAATTTATGAAAATATTTTTATGGACAGTAGATGTTCATTAAACATCTGAAAGTGCTTGAGATGTTGACTTAGTAAGTCAACATTTTGAGATGCCTAACCCAAAATTTTGGCTTATGGCTGGCAAATTATTATTATTATTTTTCAGTTGCAGAAACAAGTTTCCATATGAATCACGGGGGATTTATACTTCTCTATTAACCTATGATGTGGGTACATCATGGCTACAACAAAGAGTGGAGACCACATTTTATTTGTGTCTATCATGGCTGGCACCGCATTTAAAACCCCAGCCACAAGGTAAATAACACATGCAGCAGAATACAACGCAAAAGCATGAGCGCCGGCTACGATGTCACCCATTTACGTAGGTTGCGTCACCACTGGTGTCTAGATCTGCTGTTATACTTCAATTTAAAAACGGATTTAAAATTTTTTGAATAGATAGTGATTACGTGATGTGATTGGTTCACTTGGTTTGACCGTTTTTACCTCTGAGTTGGGCTACGACTGAACTCTTAAATTTCACTGCATATTGATCCATGACTTTCTGAGTAATCCTGCTAACAAACAGCCTGTCTTTGTGTCACAGCTTCACAAATACATGCATGTACATCTGCCCATCCATCCGTCCGTCCATCCAACCATCCGTCCGTCCGTCCATCCATCCGTCCGTCCATCCAACCATCCGTTCGTCCGTCCATCCATCCATCCATCCATCCATTCTTTATCCATCCATCCATCCATCCATCCATCTATTTTCAGCCACTTATCCAGGTCCAGGTAGTGGGGGCAGCAGTCTAAGTAGAGTTGCCCTCCCCTACATAACTGACTGCGATAAGAAAATTGTATAGAGATTGTTTAGATGTTCCAGCAAACATCCCACTTATCTCAATGGGGATAGACTTCTGGAAAGTGCGATGACATGGAAAGAATCTTCATCCATGGCAGACTACTGTTGTTTAAATTAAACCCTGATTTAAAAAACAAACAAACAAAAAAAAAGCCTCTCCAACTTTTACTAATGTATTTCACACGCCACCAAGGATGTACAACCTGTCTTAAACTAACGAACCAACACAAGCTGAAGCAGATCAGCATGCCTCCGCTGCTCCGCCAACACGCTAACACACACAAACAGCATGCGCATCACACGCACGCACCACGCACGCAGAAAAGAAAAACACTCAAGTGAGTCCCCCCTCAGCTGTGCACACACAAATCCATCAAACTGCGGCGTACATCTTCGACTTGTTAAGGTACTATTTGTCAGCTGCTCCTGGAGTGGCTGTGTGACTCCGCCACTAATTGCCAGTGGTGCTAAATTTAGTAAGGGAGATGTGAATCCTTTTGATCAGAAGCACTGAATCTAAGAAAAAAAATGCGCTCAGCCTCGCAGGCAAGTTTACCCGCCTCTCCCGCACTCTCCCCCATCTTCCTGCCACTGGGGAATAGGTGAACTATTCCATATGTCAGCCTTGTCAATCAGCAGCAGAAATATAGGAAATGCTTCCTCTGTCTTGCTCCCCCCCACCCCCACCTCTTCTTTTCCATGTCTCTCCTTTCCCGCCAAAGATCCTGGGTAGATGTTGTTCCACGCGCTTAGAATTCTGCCAGTGCTCGGCTGTGTGTGTTTATTTATTTCCATGTCATCATGGGTGGTTTGGAATCTCAAGACAAGAAGGGAATATTAATCAAAACAATCTCAGCTAGGAATTTTAATTGTGATATTAATCAATCTTTGTAAATGAGGCGAGGGCTTGTTGAAGCTCTGAGTTGTTAGATTAGTAAGATACTGCTTATGCGGTATAAAATAAAGTTGCTGGTTTTTTTAATATATTAAAATCATTTGATGATGTCTCAACTCTCAGCTTTTAACCTGTAAATTCTGTCAGTCACGCGCCGGTCTGGGGTGCGCTTGCCATCATAGGGTGGATGTAAAGTCAGTGCAGGCACATTACACCGACGCGATACGTCATCATCTCGTCACATGGTTGTTCTGCTAGCAATCCAGCCAGCGACAGAAAGCAGTGGCGTCTGTTAGCTGATTGATGGCGCAGGCGCTAGCTCGGCTTCCATCATAACTCAAAAACTTTTGCAGCGCATTGAAAGTTTTGGCAGCAATCAGGGTTATGGCAAATCAACTTTATCTGCGGCTAAAAAAACTCAGTTTCGTGCAGCGTCGATAAATATTCGGCTCTGATCTGCTGCGGTGACGCGACGCCATCCAGAAGGCTCTTATTTTAATTAATACATTTTTCATGATGTGGGCGAATGGTTAATAAAGGGCTTTGCGGAGAGATTGATCTCCTTGAAAAGAACATCCATAAAGGACACAAATCATGCTAAAAGCACTGTCTAAACAAGACACACAAAGGACAACTACGCACGGAGAATGACTGCACAGCGGCTTTTGAAAGATCTCACTGTATCAGGGACTTGCTGTTTCTCCTTCTAATTCTTCTGATTCATACAAGATTGTGCGCACTTTTTAATGAACTCTCACGTAAACAGGAAGCTCGTTCCTGTAAAGGTTGAGGTGCCTGCGAGTGTCTTCTCTGAAGAAAGGCTTTCATCTGCATCGAACACATTACACACGCGATGACACGCAGCAACATGTTTGTGGCAAACAGGTTAAAAATAGCTGCAGCAGAGCAACGCGCCACAGATATAACCTCTATGAGGTCCTAGAAAGCGTGAGATGTAATTTCCTCCAAAAGCCTACCAGTGGTGGTCTAAGTATCATCATTAGGTGTAAAATAATCCCTGACAGTAGTGCCTGTCTCCCCTCGATGATTCTTGTTGCGCCTTGTCTATTTCATTATGATGACACCCACACACACAGGCATCAGTATACAAGTACCACACTCTCTGGTGAATTATATGTACACAACTATCCTTTCTCACAGACACTTTGACTTTTGAGGTGTCACATTGAACTATCTATGAAGGCCAAAAAAGCTATCCATTAATATTGTTATGCTACTAGATGCTGTTGTGTTAAGAGTAATTTTGAGTGCAATTCAGGGACTTTTTCTGCAGGTTATTTAATCAACGTCTTTGCGCCGATTCCTTCCTCCGCTAGAAGTTTTCTGCGTGATTTGCAACGATAGCACAAATCACAGATCAGTGGGGGAGTGTTGCATCATAAAGAATGAGATTTCCCTACGGGATCGGTCGAGACCCGGGCTAACAACAGCCGCCGCAAGTGCTGTTGAGCAGCGGGATGGTGGTGGAAACTGCGCTACTGTTGGTCGTTACAGAGGCAGTGAGAGAGAATGGAAGGTAGGAGTGTGGAGGTGCTTAAATGTGGGGACTATGACTGCAGCTGAAAGAAGGAGGGGACATAGCTGTTCGACCCACAAAAGGCAGAGAAATGTACCAAAACAGTCAGCAGGAGAAAATGAGTGGTAACACAGCTTAACTATAGTACTATAAAACTACGGTATTTATCAGAGGGCGATATTGGACATACTGGAGAAACTGTCAACACCCACAGAGGATGGATCACCACCACAACGACAGGTGAAAGCTCCAGGTTTAGGTGCTTAAATGAGACGAGGTGAGGCCTTTCAGGTAGTTACCATTTACATCCACCTGTCTGCATCAGTTGAAGCAGCCATAACTTTAAAGTTTAGCACAGTTAAAGTGGATGGGTTACATAAACCTTAACCCCCTCTCTACACTTATTGTGAAGGAACCTGTGAACTATAGAGACCAAAACCTGTACCAGGCTTTAAACATGTTTATTTCTGCTATAAAGTTGTGCATTTTAACATAATATGGATTGGCTCGCTTTTGGAGTCAGCCTCAAGTGGCCACATGAGGAGCTGGACTAATCGCAGTAGGAAAAGAAGGCAACACATCAAAACTGTAGGTGCCGTCAACTTGGTGGCAACAAGATTACTTGCACGAACTAAACAACAAGTCAACTGCCCGGATTTCAGCCAGCAAACCAAGCAACGAGTGGCCATGCTGAGTCGCACAGAAAATGTTGCTGTAGGCAAAACATTTTTTTTGCTTGACTGACTTCCATTGATGGTGCTAAAACGTGTCCATGTGTTAAAAAGTTGCACAGAAATGGCTTTTAAACAGTGCGCAAAGGCGCGCTTCACTGCTCACAGAGGGGCTGTGGCCTTCCCCCCGGGGCGCCCCTTGGCTCCGCCCATGCTATGTGTTTTCGGTCTGTGTCTCTGCTAGATCAAGAAAAGGAAAATGTCCCCAAAACCAAGGTTCATCTCTTTGTGGCCCAGTCTAACTCTGGCAGACTGCGCTGCTGTGACGCAGCTGAGCCGCGATAGCTGCATTTGGCAAACGAGCAAATCCACCGATTAAGCTATCAGTCGAAAAGTTAGTTCCTACAGGAGGCCATGTGAGTGCAACTGAAATCTGATAGCGCCATTAGGAATCTGATGTCACACGACACACGTAATCGGCCCCAGCATCCGTAGCGGGGAGACGGAGGCACAACCCGCTAATTAAACCCATAAACGTAAGGCACACTTCCACCAGCTGTGTTTAATGTTTTCTTATAAACCTCAGCATCTCTCAGACACACCCACATGCACACAGTCGCCACACACACACAGAGTGAGAGAGAGAGGGAAGAGCGGGTGCCGGATGAGGCATCGAGAGCGATGATATCACAAATCACAGGGACAATCAAGACGGTGTCATCTCCAAGCCGTGGACGAACAGGCTGTTAACAAGAAGAAGAGATGATGGAAATCATTTCCTGAAGGATCTCCTGTTGTACACCATCAGACAGAATATCTGTCCCGCCTATTACTTTATGACAAAACGCTGCATGTTGATGAGATGTTATAATAAGTATATGATTCCTGTCATGTACGCTGAGGTGCGGTGGGATGAAATGCTCAAAGGGAGACTGTTTTGATCAGCTTTCGCGGAGCTGTATGGTAATGCAAAATAAGATGTGGACACTGGACAGTGGAAACGAGATATTTATTATTCGTTCAGCATGAAAGCTCTGCCATCTTAGCAATGTTTTGCAATAAATGTGACAAAATGTAGACTATTATTATATATATATATATATATATATATATATATATTTTTTTTAAACAGTTGTACAAAGTTTTGAAGCAACAGAGGCTTCACGGTACAGTGAAAGCTGAATGTCCAACCTAATGATGTATACGCTCTTCACTTCAAATAAAAGAGCCAGCTTTGAACCTATGGTGTGTGTGTCTGTATATCTTTACATCCACCTCTTTGAGACAGGAAGACAAAGGGAAAGCAGGGAGGTTGAGAGGATCTCTGAATTGACCTTGCTGCCAGCTACGACCCGAGCCCCCCACCCCCACCTGAAACGCACCACAAACACACACATTTACTCAGGTGCTGGTTCATCCAGGGCGCCAGACCGCCACCGCTGCCCTCTCCCTAATGCACAGTGTGTGCACGTAAAGGCTGCACTTGACCTCGTCCCCATCGCCGCCTCCCAGCCCGGGACCCACTGACAGCTCACAGGCAAGCCGCCTTCAAAGGTGCAGCACTTCAAACAGACACACACACACACACACACACACACACATTACAGTACTGCTTTTTTTTTCTTTTTTTTTTTTTAACCTTTATTTATCCAGGGAGGTCAAACTGAACTTTTTCCCCAGCAAAGCCCCGGCTTTGAGTTCACACCTGCAAGCTTCCCAGTCCAACCGCAACCCTCTCTCTTTCTTTCTCTTTTTTTATTTATTTATTTTTTTTATGGAGTCATTTGGTGACATCTCAGCAGGTTTCAACGACAGTCCTCCAGTCACAAAACTCGCCGGTCCGTTTCCGGGGTGGCCGCTCGAAAAGCACAAGTCGTTCACTTGCAGCCGAGCAGCACTGACTCGCATAACGACATCAGGACGGGGAAACCAACGAGCTATGAAACATGCACAGCCCGGACACGCTCACTGAAATGTATACAAACACGAGTCTAATTATTCTCGGCGGACACAACTCGGATGATTTCATTCCTCACCGAGAGAGAAGAGGGCCAGAGAGAGAGAGAGAGAGTAAATAAATATGCAAAAGTGCAGCAAACTGCCACCAGCGCGGGGGGGGGGGAGTTATTTTTTAGGTTGTTTGTGAACAAGTTACATCAAAAAGTTGATCTTTCTTGTTTTTGGGTTGATTCATGTCTTTTCATCAACAGAAAGGGATCATATCTATCACCCATAAAGTTTATGGGTGATAGATATAAATCAGAACCTCCTTCTCCTTTCGACTGCTTCCTTTAGGGGTCACCACAGCGGATCATCTGTCTCCATCTCACCCTCTCCTTACCACCCTCCTCCTGTCACACCAACCCTCTGCATGTCCACCTTCACTACATCCATGAATCTTCTCTGCAGTCTTCCTCTTTTCCTCCTACCTGGCAGCTTCATTTTCAACATCCTTTGTCCAGTGTATCCAGTATCCCTCCTCTGCACAGGTCCACATGCCTCTCCAACTGCAGCTACCTACAAAAATCGATATTAGGTGGATTTCTGTTGTTTGGCCTTGAGAGAAGAGAAGTTTGAGTCCTCGCTGGGACCTGTGATGACCCCCAGGTTCTTTCTTCATGTGTGGTGTGTTTGTGTTCTGTGTGTTGCATGTTTTCTGATCGGCTGGAGGTGGACAATATGGAGAACCTAGAGGCTTCTGGTCTCTCTCTATTGGATCTATTAACCCTTTCTTTCTGGTATTCTAATAGATCCCACTACTCTGATACCATTTTATATTTTAATATCTGTTTTATTTCTTGATTTATGTTGCAATAATATAAGAAATAACATGTTTTGTAAAAACAAAACAAAAAAAAACACGGATTATCCACTGCGGGCTTCCCTTATTTGCAATGGTCCCAGAAAGGTATCTTCAGCTGCTCGCTTGTTTGTTAAAGGAATGCCACACTGGATGGATCCGCATATTTGAAATGGGACAAGTGCCCTACCTGACCTAACTCTCTCTTTTACAAGGACCTGACTCCATAGATCCCAGAGCCAGACTGTAATAAACTGGGGACTTGTCCAGGGTTCAGGCCTGAAGTGAGAATCATACCTTTAGATCGTAACAGACCATTATTTTTACATTTTTATTTAAAAACCACGTGGGCTCCAAAACTGTTCGCCACATGTTGCAAGATAAACTTCTTCCATCCACAACAAACTTCTCCGCCTTTTCCAGCACCATCTATTTCAGATTATACACTCTGAATTATATTGGAGTATCCCCGAAAGCTGAAAATAGCACCAAAGGGCTCCAGTGTATTAGTTATAGGCCGTATGTAGAGGATGAACAGTTTCCAGGTCTGAAACTAAAGCCACTGTGGACGTATCTTAAATCTGCATCTTCTATCTTATGGTCAGCAGGGGGATTCACCTTGTGGTTGCAAAAAGAAGCCCAATAGCAAAGAAGCCTACGAGAAATCATCTCTCAGCACCTTTTATCTGTGACCTCAGTAAGCACTCTCCTGATGAGTTTATACTATCATCTGATAGTTTCATGTCTTACTGAATACCACGTGATGCTAATTTTATAAATTATGGTCCCCATTAGGATCAAAAAGTAAGCAAAAGCAGGGTCTATTTTATGGTGTAGCTACTTTATGACTGAGTGCATAGTATCCAATGGTTAAAATGGGATTTGGCTGGTGGAGAAACCCTAAGATCGAGTGTAGCGGTGCAGCTTGGGGAAAAGAATTACTTAGAAATAAGTCACATAATAACTTGTTTTGGGAGCACCAGTAGGCTTTTCTTTGTGTACAGGCTGTGATCAGCTGACCTGCGCTGTGACTCCGACGTTCGACGGCTCTT
>JAMQGT020004899.1:0-11432 GCA_024447675.2 Pterophyllum scalare | reverse complement strand
TATTCTCCACACATCCCATCAAAACTCAAAATGACCTGATGCTATGAACAAGTGACATTGGTGTATATCTTTTCATGCTTACATAATTGTGACGATACTGATCAAATGATCTACCAAACTGGAAAACAGTGATGCAGATCACATCTGCAGGGATTTGCATTTCAAGCAAAAATAGTGCTTGGTATTAACGTAGAAATCTTCCCCCATTCCAAGCTGCTCTCATATGACTCCACCCGAGATTTTTTGACAACCGTAGACATCTTTGGCTTTGCGTGTTTCTCCTGCCTGTATAGTAGCATCCAGTCTCACTGTGTCACATGTTTTACCGGCCAAATGTCTGGAAGTTACTAGCCCATTCCTCTGTTATTTGTCGTTAATTTATTGATGCTATCAGACAGCTTCTAGGTTCATTGCCATCATCCTCTCTCAGTTGCCGTGTTTCACATCCTGCCAGGCACCAGTAAAAACAAGGGAAAGTATACATTGCAAGACAAAAAATGGTATGAAACTATTAAATTTTAGCTAATCTGTCCAAAGGCCTGGTGAGCAAATGACAAGAATTTGTACTCTTGGTCAGATTTGTCTTCACCCAAACTGTGCACGAGTCCATGTTGGTCATTTCACTGGATTCATTTGTCCTGTCTATCATTGGTGGTGAGCCTCCTCGACTTCTCATTGGATTTTAAATCTCATTAGTTTGTGCAACAGTTTCTTTCTGTACTTCTACTGTTGCATGGTTACTTTTAGAAACTGATAGGTCTTGTTTACGAGTAAGTTTGAGGGAAGACTCAAAAAAATCATTATTAACCCTTAAAGTTGAAGTAGGCAAATTGTTTTTGGATTTATGGGAATGAACAATCCATAATCACTTTCAGCATATTATAATTCACGGTGTACAAGAGAGAACTAGACTCCTGCACCTGCTCCAGGTTTAAAAAATCTATCTAGTGATGGGAGACTTTGGTCAATCCCATGTCTTTTAAGAGGAGGTCAGGTGTGATGGTAGTGCAAAAAGTGCTTTGGAAGTAAGGTGGAGTGACGGGCTTTCACCTGGGAGAGTGGTTCCTGTGTGAAACCATTATTCTCATCTGGTTGAAGGAGCTTAGAAGAGAGACTCTCAATGCTGGCTGCTGCAGCTTTAACCTCCCCAGGCTACTTTTAAAATTTCCACCTAAAAGAAAAAAAAAACACACCCCTAAATTCAGTCTGCAACAGCATCACAGCCATAGAGTCAAAATGGTGTGCCTTAGGCTCCCTGGATGAGGCACTTGGGAGAATTATGAAATCCAATAAGTTTCTGTGTCTCCATCACTTGAGAAAGAGCGACATTTGAAAAACTCAAAACTGTAAATTACATGAGAAAGAGCGACATTTGAAAAACTCAAAACTGTAAATTACAGAGTCAATAATAGCCTCAGAGCAATGGCTCACTGGCACTGATGTCATCAAACTCCCCCCCCCCCCAAAAATGCAACCAGAAGCACAACTAAGCTACATCAATTTTAACGAGGCGACCTCTTCAACCAACTTTGAAAAATGGCTGCAGGATCCTCCGGGATAGAAAGGATTAACAGAAATCATGTTTAACTAACCTTAACCTTACCCTAACCTTTGTGCCACAGGAGGTAGAGCGGGTCATCTACTAATCGGAAGATTGGTGGTTTGATCCCTGACTCATCCAACCTGCATTTAAGAGTATGTCCTTGGGCAGGGTACTGAACCCCAAGTTGCCCCTGATGTGCATCCATTGGAGTGTGCGTGTGAAAACATTAGGTTAAAAGTATTTAGGTGGCAGCACGGTGGCGCAGTGGTTAGCACTGCTGCCTCACAGTTAGAATAACATCTAGAAGGGTTCAATTCCACCTTGGCTCAGGCCTCTCCCTCTCCCTGTGTGGAGTTTGCATGTTCTCCCCGTGTCTGTGTGGGTTTCCTCCCACAGTCCAAAGACATGCACTTACTGGGGTTAGGTTAATTCGCTACTCTAAATTGCCCATAGGTGTGAATGAGCGCATGAATGTGAGTGTGAAAGGTTGTTTGTCTCTCTGTGTTGACCCTGCGACAGGTTGGCGACCTGTTTAGGGTCTACCCTGCCTCTCACCCTATGTCAGCTGGGATAGGCTCCAGCCCCCCCGCGACCCTGAACAGGATAAGCAGAAGCGAATGGATGGATGGTGCTTAGGTGTAGAAAAAAAGCACTTTAAGTACTCAAATTGAGTAGAAAAGCACTATATTAGTACCCGTCCATTTAACAGGGTGTTTTTATTGCCCAAATCAAACCAGATGAAACATGTACACCCAATTAAGCAGGTGTAAGTGACAGATGTAGGTCTTCACTGAATCATAAAAATGTTGGTTTGTCCTTAATTAAGCATTTTTCATCACAACCTAATTGGTAAAGCTTTCTAAAACCTATATATGTATATGTATATAATAAGGACTTTACATTAAAAAAAAATTATCATTTAAAAGTCTGTTTCAAAGCTAAAAAATGCTGATACTTGTAGTAGTTTTCAAAGATGTACTTGAAGCAAACAAGGACACAGAAATAAACAAGCATTGTCAGAAAAGCTCAGATGTTTTTAATCTTTAATTAGAAAAACGGGCATTATTTAAACAAAGTATAATAACACCAACATTGTGTTTTACAGAAGGTTGCACATAAAATAAGAGAAATCAGAGTTGCTATTCTTTATGTATAAATATTTATTAATATGGGCTTGGTTGGCTGAACATGCATGTTTCCTTATTTTTTTTAACCATCAGTTTATTAGCAGCCACAGCTGAATAACAGAAGCAAAATAACAGCAGACACAGGAAGCCTTCATGGTCACTTGATTTATCAGATGATTCTCTTGGACTGCTGCAATGAACTGGAGTAAATTCAAAATTCAGATCTACCACATGGTTTCTGAAACATCAATCTGCCACTGCAGTGGGTGAAGTAAGGGCCAGGGCAGCAAAGATGAGATATAGGATGGCAGTTTTCCACTAAATAAATAAATACGTGTGGTTATTCCATCTCTCAGACAGATGTAGTGAGGTTGTCTGTTTTATGTGGCAATGTGTCCTCTGCTTAGCTTACACAAAGTATATTAAAAAATTGTTTTAAGATAGAAAATATGTTTTCAAAATAAAATTCAATGACAGCCAACAGACTGCTGTGAAAATCTTCAGTGGTGAATTATTTAGCAATAACTGAACTCGCTATGACAGTTTAACAACATCATAGCAGGGCCTGTCAGTGATGTGTGAATGCACTGCAGTGATTTCAGTGTTTTGAGAAGACATTTGCATTAGGCTGCAATTACCTTTAGAGCACCATGGGGATATCAGACATATCAATGGCATGCAAATTCTTCATCAGCACTCCAAAACTGTTTTATGCGTACATGGTGAATACTGCTGAATTCTTTTTTCAATTATTTTTTTAGTAATACCATCCTTTCATTGTCCCATGAAAAGATATACTTAAATATCTGCAGAAATGTGAGGGGTGTACTCACTTTTGTGATACACCGTAACATGTATTTAGCATTGTAAAAAGCTTTATTTTTGCCAAACTGAAACTCTCTCCCTCTGATGGTCAACTCACAAACAGCCAAGCAAGCGTGGAACACAACATCCCTGAACCTGCCGCCACCACAGCATTCACCAGAGAGGACCCAGATGTGGCCCTAACAGCTTAAAGCTCAACTTTCACAGCTATAATTAGCTGCATGAACAAATGTGTGGGGGTCCACAACACCATTGTGACAACAGCTGAAAATTATCATAAGTTTTGAAAAAAAACCAAAAAAAAGTTAGGAACTACCTTCAGAGCTGTAAACAGTTGGATGAATCCTCCAGATTCAGGATGGCTGAGGACTTTAAGTGGTCTTCACAGAAGCAGGAGTGTCAGATTTTGGGCCACTGGCTATTTTAAAGGGGTCTTTAAAGTGATTGGTCTGTCTTACAGGGGATTTATACTTCTGGGGTAAATTTACAAAGTAGGTACATAGCTAATCTTGAATTTTGAAATGCTGCCTCCAAGCTCTCTGCTCAAAGTCAGGTAATATCCCATGTTCTAAAACAGATGTTCTCCTAGGATTCTGTCCCTTTTCACGAACCCTTATATGGGTCATTTACAGTACAGCAATAAATCAGGTTGCCCCCTCAGATATATACAAATAAGCAGGTTTCATAAGTGTATGTGAAGGTTTAATGCAGAGTACAGTGGTGTGAAACAGTGTTTGCCCCCTTCCTCATTTCCTGTTTTTTTGCATGTTTGTCACACTTAAGTGTTTCGGAACATCAAACCAATTTAAACAATAGTCAAGGACAACACAAGTAAACACAAAATGCAATTTGTAAATGAAGGTGTTTATTATTAAAGGTGAAAAAAAATCCAAACCATCATGGCCCTGTGTGAAAAAGTGATTGCCCCCTAAACCTAATAACTGGTTGGGCCACCCTTAGCAGCAACAACTGCAACCAAGCGTTTGCGATAACTTGCAATGAGGCTTTTACAGCGTTCTGGAGGAATTTTGGCCCACTCATCTTTGCAGAATTGTCCTAATTCAGTTACATTAGAGGGTTTTCGAGCATGAACGGCCTTTTTAAGGTCATACCACAACATCTCAATAGGATTCAGGTCAGGACTTTGGCTAGGCCACTCCAAAGTCTTCATTTTGTTTTTCTTCAGCCATTCAGTGGTGGACTTGCTGGTGTGTTTAGGATCATTGTCCTGCTGCAGAACCCAAGTTCGTTTCAGCTCGAGTACACGAACAGATGGTCGGACATTCTCCTTCAGGATCTCTTGGTAGACAGCAGAATTCATAGTTCCATTTATCACAGCAAGTCTTCCAGGTCCTGACGCAGCAAAACAGCCCCAGACCATCACACTACCACCACCATATTTTACTGTTGGTATAATGTTCTTTTTCTGAAATGCAGTGTTCCTTTTACGCCAGATGTAATGGGACACACACCTTCCAAAGAGTTCCACTTTTGTCTCATCGGTCCACAGAATGTTTTCCCAAAAGTCTTGGGGATCATCAAGATGTGTGTTGGAAAAATTGAGACAAGCTTTAATGTTCTTTTTGCTCAGCAGTGGTTTTCTCCTTGGAACTCTGCCATGCAGGCCATTTTTGCCCAGTCTTTTTCTGATGGTGGAGGCATGAACGCTGACCTTAACTGAGGCAAGTGAGGCCTGCAGTTCTTTGGACATTGTTGTGGGGTCTTTTGTGACCTCTTGGATGAGTCGTCGCTGCGCTCTTGGGGTAATTTTGGGCGGCCAGCCACTCCTGGGAAGGTTCACCACAGTTCCATGTCTTCGCCATTTGTGGATAATGGCTCTCACTGTGGTTCGCTGGATTCCCAAAGCTTTGGAAATGGCTTTATAACCCTTTCCAGACTGATATATCTCAATTACTTTCTTTCTCAATTGTACCTGAATTTCTTTGGATCTCTGCATGATTTGTAGCTTTTAAGGATCTTCTTGTGGACCTTACTGTGTCAGGCAGCTCCTATTTAAGTGATGTCTTGATTGAGAACAGGTGTGGCAATAATCAGGCCTGGGTGTGGCTAGAGAAATTGAACTCAGGTGTGAAAAACCACAGTTATAGTATGTTTTAACAAGGGGGGCAATCACTTTTTCACACAGGGCCATGATGGTTTGGATTTTCTTTTCACCTTTAATAATAAACACCTTCATTTACAAATTGCATTTTGTGTTTACTTGTGTTGTCCTTGACTATTGTTTAAATTGGTTTGATGTTCCGAAACACTTAAGTGTGACAAACATGCAAAAAAACAGGAAATGAGGAAGGGGGCAAACACTTTTTCACACCACTGTAGATGCTGACAGGTGTTGCCCGTCATCTCAGGCTGGGCCCGGCTGATTTCCTGTAATTACGCTAATGTTCATTGTATGAAATAATGTGGTAATTATGTGAAAATTCCACACGTCTAGCATCACAGAAAAGCTCTGGAACAAATTGCTGACAGGAAGCAGGTGTTTTTTGGTCCCTCCATTTCCCCACAGAAAGCATTTAAAATCTGCTTAGTACCAGCACATCTAAATGGTTTAAATTGAAATCAATTTTAACGTATTAGCACAATATCTGAACAATAAACAAGATCGCTTAAAAGGAAAGCAACCACACAGAGCTGGCTCTCAGGGCAATTTCACACCCGACTTGTTCGGTAATTAATGGATAATAGAAGAGGCTGTTAAAGAACAACATTCATCACCATACCCATAATACCATTCTCCCGAGGTGAAAAAAAAAAAGTATTTTATTTCTGAGGTCACCATTATCTCCCTGCTCATCTTAGACACTCATATTTCATGTCTTTATCTTTGAGCGAGTAAAGCAGATCACCACTGGCAGTTTTGCGCAGTTGACACTTCGGGTCTTTGCACTTTTCCTCGTCTTTAATGACGCTAAGAAGAATTTTCTATCTGATTCTCTTCATGTGCAACGTTGTGTGTGGCATATAGGATCTATAGGTGCTAAACTGGCATGTTGTGACCAGGTGCGAACGAGAGAGATCGTTCATCTGCCAGCACAGCAGCTGTCCTGTGGGTCAGCAAGCAGCCACTAGGCAAATAAATGCTGTAATGTAATACAGTGCAGGCGCCTAACAATGGGGCCCTCTATTCCTGAAGCTGGAAGCTCCACTGCAGAGGATGGCAAAAATTCAAAACGTGATTGACCTTAAGTTATAATCCTTTCATGAAGTAAAACCTAGTTTCTGATGCTATTCATGCTTGGCATGTTTTACACTATGAAGTCATTTTCAGTTCAGTGCTGGACTGAAATTACCTTACATGCAGTAGGGAGTCAGAGGAGAGGATGCAGGTTTTTGATTTACTCCCCTGTAGCTGTGCTAAATGCAAACTTAACACGTCCTACAATTGATACAAAGTTGTAACCAGGAAGCAGTGTAATTTTATTAAAGCTGTAACAATGTAGCTTTTTTTAATTGCCAATGTGTAAGTAGATACTATGTAACTAAATAAAGGTGACCGTCCTCTTCTCAGTTTAATTTTAGCTTAGTCCAGTGGTTTTCGAACTCGTGCCAAGGCACACAAAAGGAGCAAGCCAGAATTTCAAGGCACACCTGTTTCCATATGCTGCACAAAACAGACTCTATGTCTTCTGACATGCCATTAATTCTTCTTCTTTTCTTCTGTCAGACAAAGGAAGTCCTGACAGTCGATTTGGGTGTTTCAAATCCGCTATAATATACTTTACATCCATCACCTCACAGAACACTTTAACGCAATCAAACAAACAGCGCTGCTGCCTCTGGTTCAGATTCAGTGCTCTTTTGAAATGCTGCACTCAGGCTGAGACTGAATCAAAAAGGCAAACTGCTGTAGATTGCCATAGTCCTTTGCTTGCTATAATAGTAGTGAGGAAGTAAGCTGGGGTTAGCGGGTTCACTGCTACAATAGGCAGCTAGAGATTAATAAGTGAACATTAACTAAGTAAGGCAGTTAAATCATGAAGGGATCTTTGTTTGGTTTAGGCAATTGAAACTGGCCTTGAACTGACTTGATGCTACGGCTAAACGTAGCTTGCTTGGTCCTTTTATATCAGCGCTAGAAAAGTAAATTTTTTTCAGATGATATATTAGATGGCCAGCTTGCTAAAGTTAGACGTCTAGAAAAAATTTTCTTCAAGTAAGTAAAGTAACATCAGCTAAGTATGGCAAAACTCAGGGAAATCCCCCGTCCTATATTTCTATTAAAGCAGCTGCTCAATGAGTTTTTGCGGTCGTCACACTTGCTGTTATGGACCAAATAATTCATTTGTCTTTTTAAAAATAAAATAAAGAATTAAAAAAAGGTGTGACATCTCTGAGCGACGTTTCTTCCCCAAGTGTGTGTATAGTTACATGTCATTTTGAGCCCAGTGCATGCAATATTAAATTATATGCTGTTAAAAAATATATTATTTGGAATACATTCTTTTATCTTACTGTCTCTTTTTATCTGACAGCTGAATTCCTAATAGTCCCCATTAGTGCTGTTTTTCTTTTTCTTTTTTGCTTGTTTTTATTTATTTATTTATTTTTGATAAGTTGACATCTATCATAGGTGGTGTAAGTTTTAAACATTCGAGGCATCGCTCGCTCCGTATTATTCTTGGCTGTCAGCACCGAGCTTGAAAATTGAGTCATGATGTATCTGCTGTGCATAGGCTAAGAGGAAAAGTGCTTATTTTTCAGGGCTGAGTGGGTTTCTCAAATAGAGGAATCCCCCCCACACACACACACACACCTCCCTGCAACCCTGCAAGAGTTCCAGAAAATTGCACAGTGATGGGATGTTATTTCTCTTTTTCCAGGAAGTGATTACTGTGCTTTCTGAATAATTGACTGATTTTGCTATAAGCATTTGCTTTTTCCTTCTTCCTTTTTTTTTTGACCTTATGCTTCACATTTATAGCTATATATATATATATATATATATATATATATATATATATATATATATAATACAGGCGACAATCCCACAATGCACCTCTTCTTTACATTACAGGGCGATTTCATTAACAGTGCAGTTATTTAAAGCTGCTTCTCGGACCTTCTTCCAATCCTTTCTGCTCCATTATCCCACACTCACTGTGGGATAATGGAGAGGAGGTGTTACATTTCATCTTGAGCCCATCCGTGCCATTCTCATTTTTTTATCATATTTGAATTAAAACGCCTTTTCTACTTCACCATACATCACCGTTCCTAATCTCGAACAGTCTGACCCATTTCTCAACAACGGTGAAAGTAAAGGTGAAAAATAGACAAATGCATCAGTCCGACTTCACTTAACTTGATAAAAACTCATGAAAAAGCACCATCCAGTTAGTAAACAGCTTGATGTAGTGAGCGATAAGGCTGTATATCTGTTTTAAGCTCTAAAAGGACATTTTATCTAGTGGAGGAGTTTACCTACTGATGATAATGTTACCCTCATGTCCTTTTCAATGTCTCTTTCTAATGGACACTCAGAGTGCTGGGAATAATTTTTGTCCTTCATATTCTGCTGCCTTCTCTGAGGTCTGCAGGGCTATCCTTGTCTATCTCTTTCCATGATTTGAAGAATAAAAAGAAAATGTTCATTGGCTCATTCAGTCGCTGGTACGGGGCACAGCCATTTTCCTTATCTGTCCTGCAGCACCTTTAGGAAGGCGGCGAGTGAACACGGACACAAACAACCCGCCTCACAATCCCACACACACACACATGGCTGCATACCTCTTCATTCAGACAAAAAACACATGCTGGAAAGTCTTGTAGGCTGTTGCAGCATCCTGCAGTAATTACATGAGGCTGGATTCATTATTGTATAATGGTTTAATGTCCCTCTGTACCTGCCACAGGATTCTGCTCGCTCATCACACCTCATTGCTGCAAAGATTAAATGGAGATGAAAGAGCAGCTTGTGGAATAACTCCACTATTTTTTTAAGGATATGGATAAATCAGTCTAACAGCAAAATTAAAATGTGCATTGGTCATTTCAAGGTAGGAAAAAAATCCATGCTTAATGAGGTTTAAATGTAGCTAAAAATAAAAGCAATTACATGACTTATAAAAAAGAGAATTTAGTCCTAAGAAAAGCCTGAAAAGATCCAGAAACGAGATTTAAAAAAAAAAGCCTCAAAAGTGAGGTGCAGGAGTCCCCTCTCAGACCACAGATTGTATTTGTGGTGGTAGGGAGGTAGTATGTGCATAAGTGCAAAATGAGAGCAGGTTCACACTGACAGACGTGAGAAGGAAAGAGTGTGGGGAATTTGTGGCAAATGTTATACTGCCTGCAACATCCTCTATGAAGAGAACCTGCACGTTCTGGTGTTCGCTGGTGGAGGTTACTTTTTAGGGCTCTGGCAGTTTACCTCTTGTTCCTCATCACGCATAAGATCAGACACCGCACCTGTTGCTGGGTTGTTGCCCTTCCATGCCCCTGTCCAGCTCTCCCCATGTGGCAGCCAGTCTCCGGGTATCGCCTCTTGACAGTGTGCTGGGAAACACAGCAAACCTTCTTGTGATGGCACGTATAGATGTGACAGTGAGGGGTGATAAGGTGGCCACCGTTTAAAAAAACTACTCTGTTTCTGGGAGTCGTCTTATTGTTGCCGCTCCTGTGCACCTTTTGTCACTTTCATTTGCACCAAAGCAGAAATGGATTCACATAGTTTCAAAGTTTATGCTTCCTACATGCATTGATATCCCTGAAGTATAACTCACTTTGTGTTATACTGTGATGATCAAGTGCTCCCTTATTTTTATTTTATTTTTTTGAGCAGTGTAATAACACATATACTCCATGACAATAAAGTCCAGTAGGTTCCTCATCTGATGGATGGACTTCTCTGTAGAAGTACAAAGACTACCTTTGGAACCAAGCAACAATAAATATTTGAGTAGTGCTCTAAAAATAAGGTCACGGGTACTTAGAGCACAAAAAGCACCGTCTGTGGAACAGAGCCCTGTTGTGATATTTACATTTTTTGTTATTATTAATGGGCAATTAAAGAAATAGGCTCTCTGCAAGCCAACATTATGAAACGTAGTGGAAGTTTCAAATCCACATAATTCTAGTTAAAATTTTGAACTTTTAATAAAAATGCACATGCAGTGTAAATTTATGTACAGTATAAACAATTTTCAGAATAATGTAAGACATTACTCTTTTGTATAATCATACTAAATAATAGTGTGTTAGAGCTGCACATTTGTTGTTCTAAAGTCTTCTTTCCTATGCTGAAAATGCAGCATACAGTTCATACAGTTTCAATAGTAGTAATTAAATATTCCTATTAAATGTAATGATTTAAGGGATCCAATCAGTTTATTATGTAGCTGAACTTAGCTAAAAGATGTTACTGTACTGTATGTCAAATATTGAGAAGTGTGATTGATTTACATATCGAAATGCTAATTGAAGGATGAACTATGGAGTCAGTGTAAACCTGAGCAAATTATGGAAGGCAGAAGTTTTCAGATAAGAAGTGCATTTCAGCTAGACAAGCTGATGACATGGATGTTTATAGTCTTGACTGACAGCAGCACTGTGAACAGAAAGCACATTCCTGAGCTGAGTGTTTTTGCAGTGTACTTACCCACTCTAAACTGACTGCTGTGGTTTCAGAAATCTGTTGACATAATTTAGCACCTTTCTGCTCAACCCAAAGTGTTTGTAGTCACTTTGCTTTTTAGGATGCTCTACTAGGAAAAAAAGCTATGTGTGTATATATATATATATATATAAAAGGAGAAACAGGCTTAAAGAATGATCCATCACACCCAAACAAATTGTTTTCTCCTTTACAGACCCAAAGGAAATGATGGAATAGATTATAAAACAAGACCAATTTGTGTTTTTGAGACATTTGTTCCACAGCAAAGCAAGCAATACGTAACTGAACCAAGTAACATAACACT